>CM021103.1:589297996-589350406 GCA_007115665.2 Sequoiadendron giganteum | reverse complement strand
CACAAAATAGATCAGGATATTACAGCTTTATAGATTTTTGATTGGAAAACACGATTATGTAGTGTGCCCTTTCTACTACAATCGAGTCATGCGACAGTTTGGACAAATCTAGATAGCACCTAGGGCATGACCCTTCTTCAGGAGATTAGTGCAGAGTGCTCAGAGACCTAGTGATTTTGTATGGTTCACTATAGAGGATGTTATCTACAATGACTCTTAGTACTTAGATCATGATATGCCTCCAATCTCTTATATAAATGAGGTCAGTGTTGCAACTGACTATGAGGAGTGGTGGATAGTATCATGACCAACTCCCATATTCTTGATGTATGAGCTGATAGGTGATGCAAGACTACTCCCAAATTAGGGGGATGACGTGGAAAATAGGGCCAAGGAGACACGCTACAAGGCTATAGACATATTTACAAATGTTATAAATGAGGAGTACGATGAGGATGCATATCCTGATTATGATGGGTAGGATAGATGAGATGAGGAGGATGATGATGATGACCAAGAGAAGGACAAAGAGGAGGAGTGTCCCATTAGCGAGCGTGATGAGGTAGTGGATGAATATCTAGTAGGGCACGAGTGGGGAGAGCCCTCTCTCATTCGTATGAGTAGATCATGAGCAGTTGTTACAACAAGAACCAATACCCATAGTCATGGAGAGGCTAGCACATCCTCCATGCCCCTTGCACTTGAGGAGGTTGATTTCACATAGCCTACTAGAGAGATAGGTGATGATATGTTGTTTATTGCTATGCTTTATGCTTATTCTTATGCTTTATATATATATATATATATCATGATATGTACTGATTATTTATTGCTTCTATCTTGTAGGTTCTATGAGATATCTTTAAGATCTCTATCGATAGGTGGTTGCAAAGATAGTGCCCCCATCAGTTGATGAGGAGGCCACAAATTTAGACTATGTGCCCCCACCCATTGTGGATCAAGACCCAGAGTCATTCAGGCCATACATTAGACTGCAGGCAATGTATGAGATTTTGAGGAGGTGCATCCATTGAGATGATGTTGCCCCAGAGGTACAACCATCCTAGACTCTTGCAAAGTTTGAGAGACTATAATTAGAGGTAGCCAGGCTATAGGCAAAGAGAGATCAAATAGCAAGGGCACATTGGGAGGCCCTTGGATAGATATAGGGCTTAGAGTTTTCTCTCATTACATTCAGTGGATCATGATCATGATCACACACCACCATCTCCAGATAGACTACTACCAGACAAATGCGAGTACCAGATCCTGAGGGATCTAGTAGTCACAAGCCTTGGTAGTATTGTATATATTGATGACATGTACACAAAACTTTGATATATATATGACCATTTTAGTTTTTATTATTTGTGTTGAATGTTAAATGACAATGTGATTAATTAAATAACCTTTTTAATATTATTTAATGAATGTCTCCATGATTTAACATGCATTATGTGATCTAATTAAAACTTATTATAGTTTATCTTAGATGCAACATTGTGATTAAGTATGTTAAGCTAAATTAAATGCACCTATGGTCTAATTAAAGAGCATTGAATGCATATAATTAAGGATCTAATCTGACACAACACACAAGATGAACTTGAATAGCACAAAACCTAAAGTAATTACTTAAAAATGAATTAAATAACCACTTTAGCATTCGAGACACACAAATAAATATTTGTCAAGAACAAAGCAATGTGAGAGCATACAGAGTATCATCTGCTAACTCTAACATCACCGCTTTGTCATTCATACTATTCAAATAATTAGGCATAATACCGGCACAGATGTGTGGTATTGATAGGGTCTTTGAGAGGTATGCCATCCATTTTTATTAAAGTGTATGCACCATAACCATATCTTTTGTTAATTATATAAGGTCCTAACCAATTAGGACTGAATTTTCCTTTTTCAATCAGGTCGACATTAATGTTTCATTGATTTTCATATGACTAAGTCACCTTTATTGAATACTCGAGGGATGACATGATCACTATAATTACGTTGTAATTGTTTAGCATAAGCTTGGAGATGCTCAAGAGCATTAATGTGTTATTCATCAAGCATCTCAAGCTGGTGTAATCTTTGTTCTTTATAAGTGTTGTAATCAATGAGTTCTTGAAGACAAATCCTTAACATGGGGATTTCTAACTCCAAGGGAATAATCATCTTAGTACCATAGACAAGTTTATAGGGTGTTATTCTAGTGGATGTTCTAATGGTAGTACAATAATCCCATAACACATATGTAAGTTGTGTGTGTCAATCCTTGTTATGTTTATTAATTGTCTTCCTTAATATTTGTTTAAGAGTCTTATTAGTTGCTTCAGATTGACCATTATATTTTGGGTAGTAAGGTGTTGAAAAGCGATGTTGGATATTAACTTTGTCAAGGAATTTATTCACGTCATTGTTCTTAAATGGTGTCCCATTATCTAAAACTAATACAAAAGGAAGTCCAAAGTGAGCAATAATGTGTTCCAATATGAAATGACATATTACACCAACAGTTATGAATTGAAGAGGAATAGCTTCTACCCATTTTATAAAATAATCAATCGTGATTATAAACGTATGTCCAACAGATGAAGGTGGTGAGATTTTTCCAGTTAGATCCAATACCCACACTAAGAATGGCCAAATAGGAATTTGGGCACGAAGCTCAAAAGAGGGAGCATGAATCAAATTGCTATGTTCCTGACATTTGTGACATCTCTTAACATACACAAAGCAATATTTCTCCATATGTCTCTAGTAATATCCCATGCGAATGAGTTTTTGCACTAAGGATCTTCCTCCAAAATGACCTCCACATGCACCCGCATGAGCCTCTTTGAGTGCTATGGGGATTTTGGATTCTTTAAGACATCTAAGAAAAATGCCATTAAAGGATCTTCTATATAATATGTCGATGAGGATGATGTACTTGGTTGCTAGTTTTCTCAAGCGAGTTTGCGTATTCTTTGTTGTTGGCTTGGGAATGGTACCATCTTTCAAATAGTTAAATATTATATCATACCATTCTCTCAAGTCTTCCTTGGTTGTTGCTAATTCTTCTTCAATTTTACTGTTGATTAATGATTTCGTGATTGGGTGAATAGTAAATGTGAAATCCTTTGAAGGATCTTGAGGTGATATAAGAGAAGCTACACTCGCCATTTTATCTGCATGTCAATTATCTTTTAATGGGATGTTTTCAATGGTAAATGATTCAAACTTCTCTAACAAGTTCATTGTGAGATCCCTGTATTTTGATATTTTTTCATGCTTTGGTTGATATGTCTCATTTATTTGCTTGATTACTAATTACGAGTCACTAAAGATCTTAATGTTTTTTTTCACCCATGATTAAAGCAACACGTAATCTAGTGAGCAACTCTTCATACTCAATACTGTTGTTTGTACATAGGAAGTTTAGCCAATATGACAAGGGAATAGGATTTCCTATGGGAAAAATTATTATAACCCTAGTGTCAGAGAATTTTCTACACTTAGATCCATCAAAGTATAATTCCCATGTATTAGTTTTGATTGTCAACATATTAGCGTCGGGGAAAGATTCATTATTAGGTAATGCCAAATGGTAAGGAGTGTCATCCAATTGGTCATTTAAGGCTTGAACCTTAATTGATTTTTGTGAAACAAACCTAAGGTCAAATTCAGTCAACAACATCACCCACTTAACTAGATGTCCTAATAAATCTGTTTTATTGAAAAGATGTTTGAGAGGATCAAATTTCATCATCACATGTATCTCGCCATTTAGTAAGTAATGTCACAATTTACTAGTAGAGAATACAAGATCCAAACATTATTTTTATATTGTTGTGTATCATTTCTCATAATCTATCAAGGTTCGATTAATGTAAAATACTGGATGCTCTTTATCATTTTCATCTTGTTGATCTAGCAATGCCGCAAGCGCATGGGATGATGCGGCTGTATAAAGTATGAACAATTTTTTTGCATAGAGGGTTGTAAAACAAGTGGAGTTACAAGTATTCCTTCAAACTCTCAAAATCCTATTTACAATCTTCATTCCAATCGAAGTGCACATCTTTTTTGAGGAGATGTGTAAATGGTAATGTTCGATCGGCTAAAGATGTGACAAAATTACGGATGGCTTGAATTCTTCCTTGTAACGTGTGTGATTGAGAGATATTTTTAGGAGGTGGCATGTTGATGATAGCATCAATATTCTTTGTATCCATCTCGATGCCTTTGTGAGATACGATAAAACCTAGAATTTTCCCCCTATCTATGCCAAAGACACATTTTTTTAATTCAATCTCATGTTGTATTTTTGCATCCATTCAAATATTTTTGAGAGGACATTCATGTTGTCTTGTATTGATAACGATTTGGCTAGAATTTTGTTCAACAAAAACTGTCGAAGCCTTTGTAGTTTTATATTTACCCTTGCTGTTACACCTTATTTTTCAAATGCTCACTGCCCTCGGAGCGCTCCACGTGGCTTCATCACAAAGCTTTTCACTTTTCCTTCGCTTCACTTTTTGGCAATCTCCGTCTGCGTGCTGTGTGGCTCACTCTGGTTGTTTTCTGAGTTGGACCCACCTCGTTCTTTATTTTGGTCAGAGCTCTCCACGTGGCTCTCTCTCAAGGCTTTCTACTGAGCACCTTTTCAACTTTTTGTCGAGCTCCGTCTGAGCGACATGTGGCAATTTTGTTTTTGCACCAGTTACCTTGGAAATGCCACCGGATTTTTTGTACTTCCCTATTGCCGCGTGTTCTCTCTTGTTGCTGCATGATTTTCTATTATATGTCATGGCCTCGCTGGCATGTTACTAACCGATCGATGTTTGCTGTGGCGGCTCGAGATGATCTAGGCCATCCGTTACTGCGCTTGGTTTGCTCTTCTCTTGATGCGTTTCCAAGCGGTGGACTGGCCAATAAATAGGGCCATGTTTTCTTTTATTATTGTTGATTAAGTTTTGCAAAACTCCCAAGCACTGGGAAGTAAGCCTTTTGTAATAGTTGCTTTCAATTCAAAGACTTCGGACTGTGCCAAATAAATTCGGCCTTTCTGTTTTCAAGCATTTGTTAGAACTATTGACCTGTGTTGTTGTCTTTATTTTTTAATGAATCCCTTTTTTTTAGTTTCTATAACCTTTCATTGCTGAAATGAATACAGACCATGTTTCTTTGACTCTTCTGTGTTAAGAAAATGTTATGCTTGATTATATTATACAAATTAGAGGGTATTTTTACATGATAAATGCTTGTGGGGAAAAATAACTTAATTAACAGCATTTTAGTGGTTCGGGCCTTTGCATTTTGCACTGTGCTCTGTTGAAATTCATCTAAGACTTTGGCGCATCACTTGTAGTGTAAATTTTACATTCCTACTATCTCCCTAACCTTTTACTTCCACCCACTAAATGAAGAGTCGGCTTCGATAAAATCTCGGAGGTCACTTAGCTAGTGCACAATGTCCCCCAATAGCTAAGTTTCCCATAAGGCTACTACTACATGCAAAATTGTGCGTCAACAGTTCTTTTTCTAGCACGCCTGGTGGGACCGCGAACTAGCACATTTGCTTGATCTTCATAAATGTGTATGAGCCATCAACCTGTAACTAGGTCGCAAACTGCAAGAGTCCCTGGCCAGCTTGTACCACCTTTAGTTTCTGTGCACCTGAGAGGTCACCGAGGTCACCCTTCACCTCCTTTGACATCACCTAATCCACCTACGCCCATGGCTGCTAGAAACTATGTAGCCTGGGACTCCAACAGTCCATTAGTAGAGCTTGTGCCTCCTACAATATGGGCCCCCATCCCTGCTTCCGCCCTAAAAGCTATATCTAAATATTTTGGGGATGAATCAAAGACACCAATGGAGTATCTGCAAGATGTAGTAGACATATGTATGGTACATGGCATATCTAACAAAAATGTGGCTCTTAGGTTACTCATTGCCTCCTTCCGAGGAAAGGCGTTGAACTAGTACCGGACTCTCGAGGCTAGTACTATTGCAACTTGGGATCAGCTTAGAACTCTATTTTATGAACGTTTCTCCAATGTTGGTGATAGATCATCGTTGTACCATCAATTAGCAAACATAAAGCGAGCCCCCCATGAAGCTCTGCCCGATTTCAATGTGAGGTTCCATTTGACCTGGCAGAGAGTGCTTGTTGGCAACCGACCACCTCCGAATCTGGCATTTATGCTCTACTTGAAGTCAATCAACACCGATATCTCCATGATGTCACAAGCTCTGGGCAGAGAGACTCTTCCTAATGCTTACACTGTAGTTGTCACTGCAGAAAATAATTTGATCACTGTAGGAAAGTTGGCATTGAGACCCATCATGCCACTATTCCCCAAGTGCAACACTATAGAAGCTGAAGTCCCTTCCACTAGCGCGCCTACGACTCTTCCCCAATCTATGTATGTCTATCTCAGAAGTGTTCCAAGTATGGCCCCGATGGCAGCTCCTGTGGTAGCTCCTATGCTTAATCCCATGGCTGTCGAGATGAACGAGATGAGAGAACAGATGCGAGCTATTGCTAATGAACTGACTACGTTGAAGTGGCAGCAATACAGCTATCAAAATCCTACATACCAAAATTACCAAGGTGGAAAACCTTCGTACCAATCAAATCGGTGGTAGGATAGGTTACGTGGGAATACCTCGACTCAACCAAGTAACCAGATGGTTCTGGTAACCCTGCCCATGCAGACTATTCATCCTAGTTCGAACAAAGAGCTAGTGGCGAGACAAAAAAATTTGGCTAAAGACACTAACTCATGGTTTTTTCCTTGCAATGATGCACACATGCCGCGAAATTGTCTGCGGGGAAATTTGCAACAACAAATTCCAGATCAATGTAGTCAGGGCGGCGTATCCGGTTCCGACAATCCACCATACACTTCTCTACAGATGGACAACACTGTCCTTGCAGCTCAAATACAATGGATGTCCATTCAGCAAGAGTCGGACATTGTTCCAGATCAGGCTCTCTTTTCTTGGATGGAAGGAGAAGAGTCAGCATTTCCAAATGACATCCCTATGGATAAAGTACCCCGAGTGCAATCTGAATACAACACGTGTTCAAAGCATAGATTCACCGAAGAGTTCACATCCTTGCCTACCAATACGTCAGCGCCACCGGTGCCTAGCCCTGTAGGAGGCCTATTTCCAATCCCACCACAGTCAGAAACAACTATTCCTGGATCTCTGAACCCACTTCCCCTGAAGGTGAAGACTCCTACAGTCACCCCTAATATTTTCAAACAACTAGACACACCGGCCGTCAGGCCTATACCGACTGTCAAACTTAAGGAGCAAGCCACTGCAACTCACTAGTCACGAGCGCAATTCAACATGGTATAACAACTGAAGAAGTCACCTGCCAATGCTTCTCTGTGGGACGTCCTGGCTATTCCAGAGTAGAAGGTGCTGCTACAAAAGGCATTGTCAAGTGAAAAAGATGCGAAGATTCCTATTCAATCTAATGAAGAGGATGCATCCAAACCGGACTTGGATAAAGTGCTAACAATTCAACCGGAGGAGAAGCTCGAATCCGGAAATGAAAGTAAGCCTAAACCTAAGCCTTTCTTTCTAACACTCATCATTGGCAAGAAGTTGCTCCATAACTGTATGATTGACTCTGGTGCTAGCACCACTGTCATGTCAAAGCAAGTAGCTAATGCTTTGGAACTAAAATATGAACCTCTGAATAAAGGAGTCATGCAGCTTGATGGAAACAAGGTTGATATTGTTGGATAATCAAGGTATTACCTATGACTTTGTTTGTCTTCCCTAGTATTACTGTAAATCAGGATACCATACTCATCGATATCCCTCCTCTGTTCGAGATCTGTTTGTCCTAGGAGTTCACTGCAAATGTGGGAGGATATCTGGCGCTAGACTGGTCGCACCTAATTCTAAGGACTAAGCATGGGGCTAAGATAAAACTATTGTCGGAAACTCTGCATTCTGAACATGTTGTTGATGAACCTCTACTAAATTTTGAAGCAGCACACACTTCAATCTCTCAGGAAGAAAGGTGCAATGTGGAATTTCTTGAAGAAGAGGAGGCTACTAGCTCCCGGATAGAGGACGAAGAGAAACTGTTGGAAGAATTTATTGATACAAACCCTTTTAGAAATTACCATGCAACTGGCCTTGGAACCTATGTTATACATGAAGAAGGGCAGATCATGCCCAAAGTTACTAAAGAACCTGAGGGTGAAGAGTCTTCAAAAATATGGATGTTATACTTTGATAGAGCCAGATGTAAAGTAGGAGCTGGAGCGGGGATGTGATTCATATCCCCGTCCGATGAAAAGACTTTGAGGTCTTACTGCTTCTAGTTTGTGTGTTCGAACAATGAAGCTGAATATGAAGGTCTCGTCCATGGTTTAAGCTTTGCAGACCAAATGGGTGCAAATCAAATAAGTGTCTTCGGAGATTTGGAGCTGGTGGTCAACCAAATCCGTAGAACTTCAGCCATAAAGAATAGCCGTATGCAATCTTATCGACATAGGGTCTAGGATCTGATCGACAACTTTGAGGCATTCAATATTTAGGCTATTCCAAGGGAAATGAATTTCGAAGCCAACATGATGGCAACTATTGGGGCTCAGTTCTAGCCAACCTCTGAATTATTAAAAAATAAATATGTGGTGAAGGTAATTGTAAGACTCGCTGTCCTAGATAACAATCAAGATTAGCAAGTATTTGATAGCGATGCTCATATTGCATCATTCCTCCAGTCATCTAGAGAATTCATCGATCAGCTGCAACCAAAGATCGCCAAAGCTTACAAAAATCAAATCATCTAGCTGAAATCCAACAAGCTCCCGAGGGGGCTAGTCACTCTGGAAATCCTATTTGATTTTGATGATGCAACGAGAGATAAAAGGAAGCTTGTGGCTGACAAAGGAAATTATACCAATTTGCATATCGGGGAAGATAGGAAGCTCAAAGTTGGGAAATAAGTGTCACAAAAAAATAAAGATAGACTAAGATATTTCTGCGAGGAATATCCGAGTGTAGTTGCCTGGTCATATGATGATCTTAAAGGATATGATCCTGGGATCATCGAGCATACTATTGAGTTGTCAGAGGGAGCGAAGCCAGTTCGTCAAAAATGGAGACCTGTGAACTTAAAGATAAAATCTCTCATGTCATAAGAATTGAACAAGTTGATCGTATCTTGAATAGTGTTCCCAATCAAACACAACACTTGGGTGTCAAACCTGGTGCCAGTCCGAAAGAAAAATAGGGATATATGCCTGTGCATAGACTTCCGAGATTTAAATAGAGCATCCTTTAAGGACCATTATCCCCTGCCTTCAATGGAGGTAATTCTACAGACTGTAGCTGGCTCCGAAATGTTTTCCATGTTGGATGGTTTTTCGGGCTATAACCAAATTCAGGTAAAGGAAGAGGACCAATACAAAACAATGTTCACCATAAAGTGGGGAACTTATGCATATGCTAAAATTCCTTTCAGGCTCTCAAACACCAGAACCACTTTTTAGTGGGCCATGGATATTCCCATTAAGGATTTGATCCATAAGATTATACTCATTTACCTGGATGACTTGACAATATTCTCAAAATATGTTGACGATCATTTTGATCATTTAGAGCTTGTTTTCTAGAAATGCCAGGAATTTGGGATCTCTTTGAATCCGAAGAAATGCATATTCAGAGTTCCACAAGGGAAGCTATTGGTATATGTCATCTCTAAGGGGGGCATTGCTATTGATCCAGAAAGAGTTGATGCGATCCAGGAACTTCCGTTACTTGTCAACAAAAAGGATGTGCAGTCTTTCCTGGGTAAGGTCAACTTTATTAGCCGATTTATTGCAGATTTTGCAAGCATTGTTTGTCCTATTACCTTAATGCTCAAGAAGGATCAGATTTTCAAATGGACGACGAAAGCTAGAAAAGCTTTCGAGCTTGTAAAGGAGGCTATTTCTTTCGCCCCTGTGTTGGTTAACCCGAACCTGTCAAATTTTTTTATTATGTATGTTTTTGGTGGTGGAAATAGTATTGCCACAGTGCTTATGCAGAAGGATGATGAAGATACAAGGGAGTCCCATGTTGCTTTCTACTCACGAACTTTGAAAAAGTACGAAGTAAAGTATAACTTTGTAGAAAAGCAGGCCTTTGCCATTGTTAAGGGGCTTAAGAAGTTCCGGAATTTGATATCATATAATAAGGTGATTGTTCGCGTACCTCATCCTAGTGTGTGAGAGTATATCATGGAGGGAGAAATCACTGAGAAGAGAGCTAATTGGATCACCAAGATCCTAGAATACAATATTGAAGTCAAACCTATCAAGACTGTCAAGGGAAAAGGAATGTGCGAGTATATCACTAAAAAAAGTGAAATAGCGACAGAGCTTGGAGCTCCGGAGCCTATGTTAATAAACGAAAAGAATTCTCAGAGCAACTGGCTTGACGATAGAATAAATTTTATGTAGATAGGAAGGTATCTGATTGATCTTCCATCCTTTAAAAAATGTTTCTATCGCCTACAGAATAACAATTATGTTCTTTTGGAGGGTGTCTTGTTTAAAAGAAATTTTAATGGCATCCTGCTAAGATGTGTGAATGAGGAGCAAGCCAAGAAGATTTTAGAGCAATACCATAATAGCCCTGCCGGAGGACATTTTTCTGCAAGAACCACGACAATTAAAATTATATGTGCTGGTTATTTTTGGCCAACGCTTTTTAATGATGTGTTTTCATTGATTAAGTTTTGCAAGGAATGCCAGTTTTATGTCGGAAAGAGATAGAATGGTGCTATGATTTTAAGGCCTATAGTGGTAGAAGAACCTTTTTCTTAATGGGGTTTAGATTTCATTGGGATGATTAACCCTTTCTCTTCAGTTGGAAATAGATGGCTATTAACAGCAATTGACTATTTTACCAGGTAGGCAGAGGCAGTGCCATTAAAAAATGCAACAGAGATGGAGATTGTTAATTTCCTTGAAGAGCTGGTGGCCAGATTTGGCCTGCCTTAAACAATCATCTCTGATAATGCTAAGGCTTTTCTCGGCTCAAAGATGAGCCAGTTTGCACTAAAATATGGAGTGTTCCTGAAGACCTCCTCTAACTACTATCCCCAGGGAAATGGTCTCGCAGAGTCTACTAACAAAAACCTTATCAAGTTGATCAAAAGGATAGGCTCAGAACATCAAAAAGAGTGGCATAGGAACCTCCGGACAGCGCTCTGGGTAGATCGAATTACGCCCAAGCAGATACTGAAGACATCTCCTTATGAGATGGTGTATGGGAAGGAGGCATTTCTGCCTATCGCCATGAAAATTCCCGCCCTACAATTGCTCAAGTCCCTAGAAATTGAACAAAACGGAGCGATGGAGGTGCAAGAGAAAAAAGAACACGCCCTGGAAGCAATGAATAGCCGCCAGCAGGTGGTAAAGAAATGGTTTGACAAGAAGGCTTCAAATCAAGGGTTGCAATGGGGAGATTTGGTTCTTAAATTTAACGAGCACGGAGCAAAGCTCAGACAACACAATAAATTTGACAGTCTCTGGGAGAGGCCATTCAAGATTTACCAGTGTAAACAGTTCAACTCTTTCAAGTTGGAAGATATGGAAGGTAACGCCCTAAGTATTCCAGTCAATGGAATACATCTTAAAAGATTTTATTAATTCTGCCTACATGATATTTTGTACATTTGTATATATGTAATTACTCTTCCCTGCTTTAAGTTTTGGATCCTCTAGGTGCAAGAAATGAAATGAAACACAACAATGATGCAAACAATTGAAAGAAATTTGTAAATGGGATAAGTGTTCTAAAAAGATATATATTATATTCATAAAAGCCAAAGATTTACAATATATTTGGGGCCGAAGGCCTCGTATTAATATTTACATAGGTCTGTTACAATGTGGAGCTTGAATCATAGAAAAGAAAAATTTGTAATCATTTTTGTTCTCAAGACATTAGTGGGAAGGACCAGCAATCATGGCAGCAGGCGGCGCGAGATCGGGAAACACCATTCTTTCAAAATCTTCGTACCACAGAAGATTTTGAAATGGTTCAATGTAGTGCACATGCATTCGGAAGTAGCAGCCTATGTGGACCTTGGCATGATGCTCCTCGTGAGTCTCCAGCTTGAACCCAAACAAGAAGGGTCTGGTTGGAACAATGCCTCCATGCAGTTGCTATAGGTGAATGTTGCGAACCAAGGGAATCCCATGATCGAATTGGACTGCGCACATAATCTGCTCGAAGCCTCCGAGGTAGCGCCGCGGGAAGACCCGCTTTGTCAACTTCAAAATCTTGCATTTGGAAACGCTAATGTCCAACAGTGAGGCGATGAAGTGGGAGCAAATGTTGGTGTTCACCCAATACTGCTCTTCATACTCCACGCAGTCTTTCCCAAGGACCCACTTGATTGCTTTCACATACAACAGGTTTTTCACACCTTTCATGCGCTTTAGACGCCTACATCTAATTTTTCCAAGAAAGGCAGCCTGGGTCTTTTTGCAAACAAGCCTCACTGGTGTTTCCATGTTGTCTTCTTTTCTAGCTAAAAAATGAAATTGCTAAGGCAGCAAGAGTTTACTAAGCTAGGAAGGCTAGAAGATGTTGTGATTTGCAATGCTATAGAAAGGGTCTTATTTATAGACTGGCTAAGTTTTGCCAGCCGAAGAAATCATAATTATGGACTGAGCCCAAGTGTGTTGCATTGCCTCAGTTTTTAGCATTGCAGCATGTGAGGTGATGGGAAGGTGCAGGTACAATTTGCAACTTGCTCTGCTGAGTTGCCAGATTCATTCGATGATAGGCCAGGTGTCAAAATAAAGCGTCGCCGTCCCATCCGAATCAAGATGAAATCTTAGAGAAAAATCTCTGTTGGGTGACATGCCCTCTACAAACAAGGAAATCAGTTAATGCAAATAGCCAATGAGGGGGTGTTCGCAAAGTTGTCTTCATTCGTCTTTCAAGAAAAATCCGTTTTCATCACACACGAAAGACTGCCAATTAAATGATCGAACAGTTTGGCTGGTTGGCGATCCTTTTGCACGAATAAAAACTAGTAACGCATAATAGCAACTTGGTATGAATGACTGACACGTACCTTTTTTGGCCGCCTTTCTTGAGAAATCAAAAAGGCAAGTTATGGCATGCAAAGAAACATATTTATTAAAAAATTTACCAAGGATTGAACAATTAAGGCATTCGCAAGAAGAAATAAGTTTTCAGAAAATCTAAGCCGTTTGCGAAAGGTTTGCAGAAAAACTCTTGTGAATATAAAAATGGCTAAAATTGCAGAGAACCCTTCACAGATCCTGGCTCCAGTAAGTCTAAGCGAGCAAATGAGGAATGCACCTCGCGTGCAGCTTTACGACAGGGAGTCTTATTGCACTCCAAGCATACCTACAAAGTCTAGTTGGCCTTTCACTCACCCAGTGAACCAGAAGATATTGAGCACGGTTCCTCATAGAGATCAGGTAGTGGTCTTAGAGGATTGAGATAACGTCTTTGATCCTGAGTTATCTTACAATCCTAAGAGCCTTAGGGAGGCCACATGCAAAAGAATAAAGCATATGACAGACCAATTTCACAAACGGCTATGGTTTTGTGGGCTCGCACAGTACATGGTTCCTTTGGTACACCCTTGCCCCAAGGTTGTGGCAACATGTGCGGTATGTTTCGACCCGAGCACAGGGGTAATCAGGGGCAAGGATTTCAGGATAGTCAATAGCCCTGTGGCTATTCAAGATATGATGTGCATCCTGCTTCCCTTGGGTAATGAGGTTGATAATTTTGAAGTGGAAAGAATGCAACAAAAGTGGGGAGAGCTCCAGTCGGGGCCACAGTTTTATCGCTCTGAGATCAATTAGCCAACGAGTAGTTCAACACTGCCCCGATTCCCTTTCAATTTGAAGGCTCTGAAAGGCGGGTCTTCCTCTATCACTTCTATGCTGGCGCTGGTGTGTGGCCTAGACTCGGACAAGAGCGTTTTTCAATTTCAAATGTGCCTCAACTTTATGCTAAAAAGGAATCACGGGGCTTTGCTCCTAGACTTTTCAAGAGTTGTTAGTGATGGAATTTGGTAGCAATTATAGGAATTTGGGGTTGGCTCTAAGTTCAGGTATTCGTCTTTCCTGGCTTACCTGATTTTGCACCAAAACCTGGATTACTTTTCAATGTCCATGTTCTTATCTATTTTTGATGAGGGTGGCTTAAGGAAGTCAGTTTCGACATGGACCCCTATCATGTCAAAAACCTTTGATTATTATGCATTTTCGGATTCATTCATAGCTCCGGCTATAAGGGCTTTGGATAAGGCTGGCATAAATATGACCAAACACATATCGCCCTGACAGAAGTCCTAGTTGGGGAATCTAACTCCGCCCTGTAACTGGTTCTTTGGTGTGGATTTCACCATGCTCCACATGCCAGGTTTTGTTTGGGAGCCTTTCCGGCTTCCTCGTTTTCTTTCCGACAGAGTGTTGGCTCTAGAGGCAATGAGGCAGCTATGTACCCTTAACGATGATTACTGGGGGGGGAAACACTTAACCTCCTATTTGTTGCTGCCAATCATGTTTGGTTTTGTGTCGTTAATTAAAAAAAGGACCCCGAAGATTGATACTTCAGTGATTCTACTTTCAAAGTTGGGTCACCTCAGGTTGTTATTAATAGATGATTCCTAGGATTACAACCCTGACAATAATTTATCAGGAGTCGACATCAAGATCCCGCATTCGCCTTGGCCATTCTGAGACCTCCGGAGGAATCCCCAAGAGGGAAATTTAAGTAGATATGTAGGCCTTGAGTATTTTCCTATAGTGGATGGTTGACCGCCATGGCTGAATTTTTATCACATCGTGGGGAGGGTCAACCCAAAGCTGAAGGTCCACCCCTCCCTGGTCACCCAATTGAGTAAGCTCGGTTGGGCGTCCGAGAATATGCAAGCCTTCTGGGTATACTGGCAGGAGATTCTGGCAGCTGACAAGCTTCGTAACGAAGTAGCCCTTGATGAGACATTTGATGAAATTTGGGAAAATGAACATCCGGATGTTGAAAATTCTTCGAACTGTTCAACATACGTGCAACATTATAGAAGAGAGGAGGCTATCACAAAATCTAAGGAGGAGGTAACTCAGAATCCCACTGTCATTGCTAGGAGTCCAATACATGAGAAAAATATTGGTAAACAGCCTATGCAGGAGGAAGAGCTGCACGCACAAACATCGGAGCTAGCCGCCTCCTCTAAATCAACACGGAGGCAGGCAAGGACTACCAGAGGTAAGAGATGGGTCATTCTTGACCTTGATGATTTTCTGGAGGACAAGCGACAACGAATTGGAGAGGCTGGTATAGAGGATGAACAGTTGATGGAGGGAGCGGTTGAAACGTCTACGACTCTGTATGAGCATTAGATAACTTTTCCTCCCTCTTCTCTCTCATCTATGTCTCTGGTCTCAACTTCGTCTGCCCTTGCTTTTTCATCTGCGCTAGTTCTCCTCGCCACTAGATTTTTTGAGCATTCTAGTCTCGCCCCTCTTGGTTTTCCACCTTTATCCTCCACTTTCCATACCTTGCCTAGAACGCAATTTGGTGTAAGTATTGGGCTCGTGGGCCAACAATTTTTATCTCCAAGGCTTAGCCCTGCGGTTGGTGCATCTCTAGTCTTCCCTTACACTATCACCTCATTTCCATCTCCTCCGAGTGGCCAATTCATTCCGTGATTCTCCCCAGCTATTATAACATGACCCAAAAAGACTTTTGATGCATCGGATACACTATCTTTCCCACTGGCCGTCCCTCAGGAGTATCCTTTTGTTGGCAAACTGGGTATCCCAGCCCAGGAATATTTCTTGTAGGTTGATGCAAATAAAAGCACCCGCACCAACTGAATCAACAAAAGAAGACAGAAAGACGCAACTAGGCAGGCGAAACCCCGCTTGCAAACCGTGCTCAATGAAAGTCAGAATTCCATGATGTTTGTGAAGATCACTCCTAATGTGATCAAGGTAGTAGGTGAGATGCAACCCAATGATTATTTTGTGAATGTTGTCAGGTTAGACTTGCAGCAGGCTCACCCGCAAGATAAAGTTGAGCTGATGGAGGAGACCCAAAAAATAGTAACCACTGATTTTGTCAAGCTCAGCCGATAGGCGAAGAAGAAGGATGATCAAATAGCGGAGCTCAAAAGTAAGGTTGACATCTAGGTAAACAAGTTTAAAGCACAGGAGAATGAAATAAGTAGGTTGGAGAAAGAGAGGGGTACCTTCAAAATTAAGATCAAAGAGTTGTAGAGTTTGAGTGAAGAGGTCATTCCAACTCTCAAGCAGGAGTTCGAGCTGAGCCAAGCAAAGGAGAAAGAACTCTACGCTGAGTCTAACCTACTAACTAAGGGAATGAAAGAGCTCCGCCAGAGCACCACTGCCGAAATTACTGAAGTGAATGACAATCTAGAGTTGGAAACTCAAAGGACTAAGCAGGCTGAATTGGCCCTGGCAGAAAAGGAAAAGGAAGTTCTCACCCTGAGGGAGTAGATGTCTACATTGGATAGAAGCTTGTCAGAGAGAGGTAGAATTGGCTGCCCTAAAGACCCAACCCCTTGTGCCCCAGATGAGCTCGTTGGAAATTTCCAAAGAGTTGCACTCATCATATTGGGACAAGGTGAAGGCTTTTTGCCTTACTTTTCAGCCCACCTTAAAGTTTATGGCGCAAGCGGCTAGCCTCTGCAAGACAGTGAGTGAATCAATACAGCAGGTTCAAGAGTTAACTTCTGACAAAGTTTCAAAGGCTAGAATTTTATTGGCTAAGTTGTATACTGCTTCCGATGAAGCATTGAGTGGTGTGGGCATCAATGACCAAAAGACAACAACTTTGGATGTGAGCAGCCTCATCTCCATGCATGAGGCCGTTCAATAGGTAGTGGATTGCAAAGCTTGGTTAAACCATGTTACCAACGACATGCGGGCGAAGTTTTCTAGTTTAACTCAGAGAGGCCTCCCTTCGCCTTTCATTGTGATCCAGGTGGTAGTGGGTGTGGAGCATATTGTTGCAATGATCGAAGAGAAGAAGTAGGACCTTTCTATCTTCTAGACATTTGATCAATCTCCGACTACTGAAGAGATCGAGGGAATCGGGCATCAACTGGCGCAGCTTTTCTTCCAATTGGAATTGGAAACAAAAGTATCAGGTAGATTTCCCTTCAAAGCAATTATTAATCTCAAGCTAGCTCATGAGCATCTGTGAGCTCTCTCTGCACTGACGAACGAAGTATGGACCAATCTGCAGGTTGCCATCTCGAGGTTGTGAGCATTTTTTATTTTGAGTCAAAGTTTCTGGGGTTCTCCTTTCCATGAGCAAAAAGCCCCTATGAGTCGCCAAACTGTTCAACAAAAAGTATCGAAGCCTTTGTAGTTTTATATTTACCCTTGCGGTTGTGCCTTATTTTTCAAATGCTCATTTCCCTCAGAGCACTGTACGTGGATTCATCATGAAGCTTTTCACTTTTCCTTCGCTTCGCTTTTCGGCAATCTCCGTCTGCGTGTCACGTGCCTCACTCTGGTTATTTTTCAAGTTGAGCCTGCCTCGTTCTTTATTTTTCTCGGAGCTCTCCATGTGGCTCTCTCTTGAGGCTTTCTACTGGGCACCTTTTCAACTTTCTGTCGGACTCCGTCTGAGTGACACATGGCAATTTTGTTTCCACACTAGTTACCTTGGAAATACTGCCAGATCTTTTTGTACTTCCATGCTACCGCGTGTTCTCTCTTGTTGCTGCATGGTTTCCCGTTATATGTCATGGCCTCGCTGGCATGTTGCTGACCAATCGATGTTTGCTGTGGTGGCTCGAGATGATCTAGGTCATTTGTCACTGTGCGTGGTTTGCTCTTCTCTTGATGTGTTTCTAGGCAGTGGACTGGCCAATAAATAGGGCCATGTTTTCTTTTATTATTGTTGATTAAGTTTTGCAAAACTCTCAAGCACTGGGAAGTAAGCCTTTTGTAATAGTTGCTTTCAATTCAAAGACTTTGGACTATGCCAAATAAATTTGGCCTTTCTGTGTTCAAGCATTTGTTAGAACTATTGACTTGTGCTGTTATCTTTATTTTTGTATGAATGCATGTTCTTCAATTTTTGTAACCTTTCATAGCTGAAATGAATACAGACCATGTTTCTTCAACTCTTTTGTGTTAAGACAAAGTTATGCTTGATTATATTATACAAATTAGAGGGTATTTTTGCATGATAAATACTTGTAGGGAAAAACAACTTAATTAACAACATTTTAGTGGTTCAGGCCTTTGCATTTTGCACTGTGCTCTGTTGAAATTCATCTAAGACTTTGGCACATCGCCTGTAGTGTAAACTTCACATTCCTGCTATCTCCCTAACCTTTTACTTCCACCCACTAAATGAAGAGCCAGCTTCGATAAAATCCCGGAGGTCACTTAGCTAGTGCACAATGTCCCCCAATAGCTAAGTTTCCCATAAGGCTGCTGCTACATGCAAAATTTTGTGTCAACAAATGTCATCAACATATTCTTCCAAAAGCTTATGTATGTAATCATGAAATATCAATGTCATTGCTCGTTGATATGTTGTGCCCATATTCTTTAATCCAAAAGGCATCATAATCTAGCAAAACATTCCCCAAACTATTGTGAATGTTGTCTTATATTGATCTTGAGGGTTGATGAATATTTGATTGTATCCAAAAAATCCATCCATGAATGACAAAAAAGCATGTCCTATAGTTGAGTCTACTATCATGTCGATATTAGAAAGGGGAAAACCATCTACTAAAGATGATTTATTCAAATCATGAAAATTTGTACACATCTTAATACAATTGTCAGGTTTTGTGACTACGACAATGTTTGAGATCCAAGGAGAATAATCTATAGGTCTTATGAAACCAGCGTCAAGGAGTTTTTTGAGTTCTCCTTTAACAAGAAAGGCCATCTTAGGATTCATTTTACGTATCTTTTGTCAAATGGGCTTAGCATTTTTCAGAAAGGACTATGTTGTGTGTAACTATTTTAGCATCAATTCTTAGAATGTGAATATTTCCAAGCAATTTTTTTGGGAAAGTCATGAAGTAACATTGTATGATCCTATTGTTCATCATCATCAAGGCACTTCCCTATTTTAATGACTTTCTCTTTATCATTTATGTCCATTGGTATGTCAATTGTATCTCTTAGAGGGAGTGAACTTGGATTTATAAATTTAGGGTTGTATTCTTTTATACTTATGTCCATCTCATTAATTTCATCTTCTACTTCTTTTTTCTTGGTGCTAATCATAGCACATGTGACCTTTGTCTTTTGAGGAGTAGTAGGTGACCTGTCGTAAATTCCTAACATTTTCTTCAAGTCTTCATCATCTTCAAAGCATTCCCATGATGGTTTAGAATCCATATCAAGCAATTCAAGATGTTTCAAAGTGAGGTTTATTTTTGGTTTGTACATGATAGTGTTGATGTTTAATGATGGTCTCTTTGTTTCTTGTATAATTTTAGAAGGAAAATACCCCAAACTAGTCTTTGTCTCTTGCATGTTAGGCTCCATAGGAACTCAAATTCCTTGTTCTTTCTTTCCACATCTTTTACCATTGTAACCCAATTGTTTCACAAGTTCATAACCTCTTCCATAAATTTTTTCCATTTCTTTTAAGTTTGGTGGATGTTGATAATCTATCTCATCAAAGTTAGTTGTATAACTTGTATCCTCTTCAAGAGTGGATGGGATGGATGCTTGTGAATTTTATTCTAAGTTCTAAGTTGACATGACCATTGGTTGTTTTTGTTTCTCATCTTCTTTTCTTGTGATTATGTATTCTCCCATAAATGAGGGTGTGAAATCCAAGGAACCCCAATCATCGTCTAACAATTTTGACACTATTTCCATTTCTTTATTGTATTCTTTTAAAGGTTCTATGTTGGATGTTGGAATCAATGTACTCAGAGGACTTGTTGTTCCTTTTTCAACTTGTAAGCAACTTTCAGGCTCAAGGTCTATTTCAACTTGGTATACCTTGTTGTCATAGACATATTTCATGATATGATGAAGAGTCAAAGGAACCACATGCATTTCATGAATCCATGGTCTTCCCAAAAGAATATTGCATGAAAGGTCACAAGGCATAACATGAATAGGAGTTTGTAAAGTAGCCTTTCCAACTATAATAGGTAAAGTAATCACATCGAGCGGTTTATTTCCTACATTGTCAGAGCCTCGAATTGATAAGGAGTCAGGTTCCATTTTTTATTTTTCTACACACAATATATCTAAGAGTTTCACACTGCACACATTAAGGGCTGAGCCATTATCAACAAGGGTCCTATTTATGCCTATTTTATTAAATTGAGAAATTATCATGAAGGAATAATTTGTATTTATCAATTCCAAAGGAGGCATCTCATGTTGGTGAAAGGTTATGTCTACATTAACTATATTCATTCCTTGTATGAGAGCTACTACATCATTTGCATTTGTACCAAGAGGAACCACTATTTGTTGTAAATTTTTTTGGAGCATAGTGTGATAGTTTGGTGAATTTTGAATTAAATACCATAGGGATATATTTGTAGGAGTATTCTTAAGTTGTTCAATGAGGTTAGACTCCTTCCCATTATGCAAAGTTAGACAAGGAGCACTATGAAATATGGGATTAGGAAAAGATAAGGGTGTCAGGGTTGGTTGTTGTGGTTACATATTATTTCTAGTGTTGTATGTATGATAAATGATATTATGAATCGATTGCTACAAGACATTATTCTTAGGTGGATAAATGATAAACTCAAGCTTGTTTTTAGATTGTAGTTTGCATGAAGGTGGGTAAAAGATGAGTTGAGGTTGAATCACGTTAACTTATCTTGGTTTTGGTTTCTCATAACAAGCCTTAGTGGATGAACCTTGTGAGATGAAGTCCTTAAGGGCTCATCTAACATTTCAACGTCATCACTACTAAAAGGCTTGAAGGTTAGGTTAACTTGGAAAGAGATATTTGACATAGTCAAATAACTATACTTTCTCCAAGTGGCTTAGGTGTTTTGGTCTTTGTTTTCAATTTTTGTTTTTCGATCTATGTCTAATTTACTCTAATCTAAATGTTGAAAATGAAAAATGAAAAAATCTAATTCTATCCACAATTTGAATGAATGTAAATGATGTTATTTCTAATGATTGCAATATAACAAAAAGCAACTAAATTGAAACAAAAAAGTAATGATAGCAAACAAAAGTTTGAAAAAAGGAAATTTAACTCTGTAAACAATAGTTCAAAATTTGCATTGGAAATGATTCGCCCAGGGTGACAAATGAGTCCCAATAGGGATTTTTTCAAAAATTTCAAAAAAAATTGGTTACTTTTTATGTTTTGTATGTTGTATGACCTAGATCTGAGATACAAAGACAAAATTTGTTTGATTTTTAGTGAAATTAAATGTCAAAATGCAAGCTAAATGATCTTTTCACTAATGCAAAATTTGAAACCCTAGAATGCAAATTAACCATGCAAAACCTAATGCAATGTTAATGCAAGGTAATCCTAGGATGTAAATGCACTCCAAATTAAAATTATAATGCTCTATATGCAGGTTCACCAAAATGAAATGGTGAATATTGTGGGCTCGCTTTCACCTTTAGGGTTTTGGACCTAAAAGGATTGAGACAATATTCACACACTCCACTCAAGAACAAATCCTTGAGATTTCAAAACAAAGGATATTGAAATCTTGCAAAGGGACTGTCCTAAAGGAACAATGAAATCTAATGAGGGGTTAACCACCAAGCTTAGACTTGGAAATGACAATGCAATGTAAGTTGTAAGACAAAACCCTAGCTCAATGCAATGACTTAGAAAATTCCTTAGAAATGCAAGCAAAATAGAAGAGAAAAGAAAATCATTAAGTGATGTGCACCTAGAAACCTTAAAGTGACTAGAAATAGTTCTAGAATTTTGGAAATTTTGACTTTTTGACCAACTAGGACTCATTTTCCAACTTGGGCGAATTAGTCTCAAATCCAGGTTTTTGAATGGGAATTTACTTCGGGGAAAAAAGGCATCAAAATCTATAAATAGATCTGGCAAACAACTACAATAGGACTCATTCGCCACTCTTGGAAAATTAGTCTCGTTCCACTTTTTCAAAAATTGAAAGTTCTAATATGTACTTCAACACCTGGTCTGTCCTCCCAACTTGAGTTTCAGATCCGAATATATGAAAATGCCTATAAAACATAATTTAACTTGATTTTCTAATGGGGGGTTTGACCAAACCCCTAATTTGGTAATTAAACCTTGATAGAAATAATGAAATGTGCATGAAAATCCTAGCCATAAGTGTGTCTAAGACTAAGAAATCTGAAACATGATGCAATCCTATTCTAATGTGCAAGAATATGATGCAATAATGGAAATGTAAAGATGAATAACTCACTTGTGCTAATCTCTAATCACCCCAAATGAGATCTAATGATGCATGTGCCTTCCTTAGGCTAAATGTAGAGTGATAATGAAAGATGGAAACACTTAGGAAACAATTATTTAGGCTTGGCTTGATGGCTAGTTGCATCTCCCCAACCTAGAATCCATCATGATTCACCATAGACAACCATGATCAACCCTTGACAATTCTAGATCTTGATTGAAAGTGATCTTGAAGACTTACAAAAATACTTTAATGTTGCTCCAATGCTTCAAATTTTCTTTCTTTTGGAATTAGAATGCTCTTGTGAAAGCTTTCTTGAAGATCTTTGATGCTTATCTCTTGAAAAATGCTTGCTCAAAATCCATAGAGTTGATAAAAATGACTTAGAAACTTTATTTTATAGGCATTAACACCTAATTGACCATTATTTAGATCTCAAAGGTCGACATCCATCAAAATTTGAATTAAAACCATAAATTTCCCACTCAAAATTGAAAAAGTCTCCAAATGGGACTCATTCTCCGCCCTTGGAAAATGGGTCCCACCTAAGGGGACTCATTCACCCAAGGTGGCAAATGAGTCCCACCTTTTCTTTTTGAGGTGGGTTTTCATGATTTTCGGGGATTTGAGTGATTTGATGGGATTTTTGAGTGAAATGAGCCTTAATATATGAAATAATGGGTCTTAGGGGCCTATAAATGATGATGGAAAGGATAATTAATGAAAGGGTTCCAAAATAGGTCCATATTAGGTGTGAAATTGCCTTTCTTTCAAGAGCATGCAATTTTCTACACTACAATAAGTGATTTTTTTTCGCCTTTTCTGACTTCTGACTATCTTACACCCCTTAAGTGTCATCATGGAACTCAAAACAACTAAATAAATTAAGGAAAAATATTTTTTTTGCGTGATGCAAGATTTCCCTACACCACTAGATGCTCCTGACTCAAACACCTAGGGTAATTTGAAAAGTGACCCTATCACTTCTCAAGAGTTAGAGGGAAACCAAGATGGTTAACCTCAACCTCAAACAATCACGATGAATCTTCAATAGGCCTTCCTCTCCATTTCACCGAGTACTCTATGTATTTCTTGTTTCTTGTGCTTCTACCCACATGACTATCCAAAATTTCTTCTATCTCCTCTTCTGAAGTAGGTGTTGGTATATTCCATTGTTCTTCTATTATTTCTTCATCAATTCCTCCTTCATGATATTTTGTTAAATATAAAATGTTAAACAAAGGTGAAATATGAATTTCATCAGGCAACTCTACCTCATATGCATTTCCTGAATCATGCTTCTTCAAGATCTTGCATGCTCCAAACTTCATCATTAACTTGTATGTACCAATTTGAAACCTTTCCTTTCGCAAATGAACCATGACCTCATCTCCTACCTAGAACTCTGTATACCTCCTTTTCTAATCTTCCTTAGCCTTATATTGTTATTTCATCTTATTGATATGTTCCCTCACCTCTTCATGCAAATTCTTCATGTGCTCAACAAAACTTTTAGCCTCAACAATACTCTTCTCCCCCTTATCCATCTTTCTCAATTCAAAATAAATTCTTGGACTACTCCCATACACAATCTGGAATGGTGAATTACCAGTGCTCCTATTGACATAATTGTTGTAATAAATTTCTTTCTGCAGTATAATCAAATCCCATCCCTCGGGCTTATCTCCTACTAAGCATCTTAGCAAGTTAGCCAAACTCCTATTCACCACCTCTATTTATCCATCAATCTATGGATGGTGTGCATAACTAAACTTCAAATCTGTCTTCAACTTATTCCATAATGTCCTCCAGAAACAATCAGCAAATTTGGTATCTCTATTTGAAATTATACTCTTCGGTAGGCCATGTAGTCTCACCACCTCTCTAAAAAACAACTCTAAAATATGAACATCATCACTAGTCTTATGACATGGAATGAAATGTGCCATCTTTGAAAATCTATCCACCATCACAAATATAGAATCATTCCCTCTTTATTTCCTTGGAATGCTAAGAACAAAATCTATGCTAAGATCCTCCCATGGCATCTCAAGTATAGGTAATGGCTGATATAATCCAATATTTTGACTTGTTCCTTTCACCATCTGACATACTCTACAAATTTTTACAAAATTCTTCACATCTTGTTGTAACTATGGCTAATAATAATTCTCACTGGCAAGAGAAATGGTCTTATCTCGACTAAAATGTATAGATAATCCTCCACTATGCTTCTCCTTGATTAGATTCTCTCTCATAGAACTCCTTAGAATGTACAATTGGATTCCTCTAAACAACATCCTATCTTGGATTAAGAAATCAAACTATCTTGTCATATCCAATGTAATAGGTTCCAAACAATCCTTCCAAGCTTCTACAATATTTGGATCTTAGGATACAAACTCTTGAGTTCATTAAACCCAACAACCTCTATATTCATCTCTACCAACAAATTTTACCTTCTACTCAAGGCATCTGCAACTCTATTTGACCTTCATCTCCCGTGCTTCAAGACAAAAGTATAACTCTCCAAAAACTCAACTCATTTTAAGTCTATTTGATTTAACTTTCCTTGACTATTGAGATACTACAAAGCCTAGTGATCAATATATAAAACAAATTATTTTGGAAACAAATAGTGTCTCCATTTCTTCAAAGCATGAACTATAGCATAAAACTCTTGATAATAGACATAGTATTTCTTCTTAGCGTCATTCAACTTCTCACTAAAATAGGTAATGGGCCTACCTTCTTGACTCAAAACAACTCCCATGCCAGTGCCACTAGCATCACAATCTACTTGAAAGACCTTATAGAAATATGGAAGTGCAAAAACAGGTTGCTTTATAACTGTCTTCTTCAACATATCAAAATTTTTGGCTTCTACTGTAGTCCACTTAAACTCTTTTCTATCCCCCCATTGCTTCAGTTAGAGGTGCACAAATACTACTAAAATTCTTAATAAACTTTCTATAAAAACTAGCTAGACCATGAAATGACCTTACCTATGTAACACTCCTCGGGATAGGCCATTCAATGATAGCTCTCACCTTCTCTGGATCCATTTTAAGACCCTCTATTGAGACAAGAAATCCCATATACACCAACTCCCTCTTCACAAAACTACATTTCTTCAAATTAATCAATAGCTTCTCCTCCCTCAACTTCTCAAAAAAAAATTGGATACGCATAAGGTGCTCCTCTAATGTCTTGCTGAAAATCAAAATACCATCCAAATAAACAATAACAAACTTTCCTAAAAATTCTTTTAATACCTCATTCATAAGCCACATAAATGTGCTCGATGCATTGGTTAGCCCAAAAGGCATGACTAATCACTCATACAAGCCCTCCTTGGTTTTAAAAGTTCTCTTCCATAAATCTCCTTCTCTAATATGGATCTGGTGATATTTGCTCTTTAGATCTATCTCCATGATGTACACAACTCCACTCAAACAATCCAAAATGTCATCCATCCTTGGCAAGGGAAATTTGAAATTGATGATGATCTTGTTGATGGCTCTAGAATCTACACACATCCACCATTCCCCATCCTTCTTTTGTGCTATTACTATAGGTACTGCACATGGAATCAAACTCTCTCTAATCAATCCCTTCTACAACAACTCTTGCACTTGTCTGTTCAGCTCTTCACTCTCTATTAGAGTCATACGATGAGTTTCCTTATTTGGAAAACTGGCTCCAAGAATCAGGTCCATCTGATGACTAATCTTCCTTACTGGAGGAAAACCCTCAAGTACATTATCAGAAACAATTTCCTAAAACTCATTCAATAAATATGAAACCTCTATTTGTACCTCATTATTATCTTCTTTATCAACTCTAGGGATCAATGCAAAACACATATGCTCATTCCTCTTACCATCTAGGAACTTTCTTCCATTCACCAAAAAATTCTTGCATTAATGCATACCTTTTCATTTGCCTCTTCCAAGGGCTTCAACTTATGAAGAACTCCATCCTTTGTCAAAGAATAGGTGTTGGCATGTCCATCATGTACTTATTGTCGATCAAACTGCCATTGTCTACCTAACAACATATGACAACATCCATAGGCATAATATCACACAATACCTCATCATGGTAATTTCTAATCTTGAACTTTACCAGACATTGTTCATTTACCAAAGCTTTATGGTCCTTCTGTAACTAAGCAATCCGGTATGGTTTCAGATTCCTTCTTCTCTCTAACTGCAACTTACTAACCATCTCTTCTGAAACAAGGTTATCAATACTACCTCCATCAATAATAACATTGCAAAATTTACCTTCACACTTACATCTGGCACAAAACAAATTCTTCCTTTTAGTTGGTTTCTTCTCCTCATTCAGCAAGGCTCATCTAGTAACAAGAACCTCTCCACTTTTTGCATCCTCAAAATGTGAAGACTCAACATCTTCATCTACATGTGCAATGTGTGCATTACCCCCAGGTCTTCTATTTATCCTTACTTGATGTTGAGGGAACTCATAGGATATATTTCCTTCTTCGTACTGGAAACAGGTTCCACAAAATCCCCAGCTTCCTCGTCTAGATCTTCCTCTTACTCTTTGGTCTCCACTATTCTAATCACAAGGAAGGTAGGTGTTATCTCCTTTCTAGTTCTAGCTGTTTTTGGATCCTTCACCCTTCTTTTGATCTTTATTTCTACCTCCATATGACCATCCACTAGTCTTTCCACCATGACCCCCACCTCTTTGCTTACTTTCAAATCGTCTATTCAAATTTTCTTCTACCTTCAAAGAAAACTCATATGCATCTTCAATGGTAGACATTCTTACCAAACCCAACTCTTCTTGAATACTCGGCTTCAAACCATTTATGTAACATGAAAATTTACCCTTATAACTTGCCTCAAAATGGCCCATTTTGATCAAGACATAGTAGAGTTCTTTTGTATACTCCTTGATGGATTTTCCCACTTGTTTCAACCCTTACATCTTCTTCAACAAATCTAGCTCATAGTCTACATAAATGAAATTTCTTTTTAATTTTTCCACCATTAAGTCCCATCTAGTTATTTTATCTTTTACTCTTTGATTTCTTTCTATTTGTTCCTCTTTCCACCAAATATTTGCATGAACCTTGAGCTTGGTCTTTGCAAATTTGACCCTCTCAAGATCTTCCACCTCATCATACTCAAAGTATTCCTCCATATTGTTGATCCAATGAATCAACTCTTCTAGGTTAATATTTCCAAAAAATGTAGAAACATCGATCTTTGGAATTTTTCCAATCTTAGAGATGGCCTTAAATAATCTGAATTGCTCTGGATCTTTTGATTCTTGTTCTTCTTTAAATTGTTCCTTATTTTCAGCTTCATCTTCACTTTCATCTCCTCTTGTTGGCTCAAACCCTCGATGCAACTCCTCTTGCAATTCCTGAATTTATCTCTATAGGGATCTAAATCCCTCTTCTAGTACAATAACATTTTTTCCACCACCACAATTTCTTCGTAGAGGCATTCTGATCACTTTTCGTAGAAACCCACAATCACAAGTTTGGGTGCAAACTGCCTCACGTTTGGCAATCTATTTACACACTCAAGAAAACCTAAGCCTGATACCACTTGATGAGGGACACACTACCTAAAAGCCATACAAATCACAACAATAGATACCAACACAAAATATGTGAGACAAAAAAATAACTCCATTTCAATTATTTTCAGGAAATGAAATTATAGATTCAAAATTTACATGCTACAGCCTCATGGGATTGATTCATTACAACAAAACCAATTTAAAAAATAAAATATATTATTCAGAACCACCATCTGCACTAATGGAGCCACCTTCTACAACCCCCACTTAACCCTTTTTATTTTACCCCAATAACTGCCCTAGAATGTTCTAGAAAGTTCAACTTTCCCTTTTGTTTTAGCACCAAAAGTCTTGCTATTTGATTTCTTGCCTAGGAAGAAATTTTAATGAAATTCACTTTTTAGTGGACCAATTTCATGGGGCCATAAATTTTGATACAAGTGTCAGATTTTCTATTATAAAATATCATTGGAAATCTCTTGAAGAGATCTAGAATGCCAAACCCACCTGAGATTTGTTCATCAACTTTTCAAGCTATTTCAGGGCCTCTAAGATTTTCTATTTGAATTTGAAGATGCATTGGAGAAATTTCTCAAGAAAAAAACTTTAATATCTCCTAAAACATGCAGGGTATTGAGACGATTCTTTCACAACTAGAAACTTTTTTTAGTTTTTCTCCTTAGGGTAAATTTTTAGGTCCATGCGATCCATTTAGACTAACTTACTAAAAATAGTAAGTGACCAATTTTTTCCTTTTCTAACTTTTTACTGTCTTACTAAGTGCCACCATGGAACTCAAAAAAACTAAATAAATTAAGGAAAAATAATGTTTTTTGGGTGATGCAAGATTGGCCTACACTGTTGGATGCTCCTGCATCAAGATGGCAAATTTATCAAGGAGAATAGAGGTGGATAAATTTTCTAGAAATAATTTTGAAATGTGGAAGCTTAAGATGGAGCATTTGTTGATAGATCGAGATCAGTGGGATGTTGTTGATGAGAATGTTTCAAGGTTTGCATATCCTACTCAAGCTGCTCAATATGATATTATGGACTATAAATCTAAGGGTCTAGTCAAATTGTTCTTGTAAAACTCTATTTTAACCAATTTCCATAAAGAGACCTCTACAGAGAAATTATGGAAGGAGCTTGGTGAGATGTATCAAGCCAAATTTTTAGTGAACAAGATTTTCTTGAAGAAATTGTATTCCTTGAGAATGGAAGAGGGTGGAGGAATTACAAACCACCTAGAATCATTTAATATATTGGTGGCTCAGTTGGCATCAATTGGTGTTAAAATGGATGAGGAAGGGAAATGTCAAATCTTGCTTTGTTCTTTCTTTGATTCATGGGATTCTCTTGTTATGGCTATTGGGAGTACTTCTATTATATTGAAGATTGAAGATGTGGTGGGTTCTTTTCTTTCTAAAGAAATGAGGAGGAAGGCATCCATCAATGCCAAGGAGGCTCATAATATTTGTGGAAGACCTAAGGAAAAAGAAAAGAAGAATGAGAAGCGTGACAAATCCAAGTCCAAGGGGAGGTATACTTCTCCTGGAAAGTCCAAAGTTATATGGTGGAACTGTGGTAAGCCTAGACATGTTCATAAGGACTACAAAGAAGAAAAAGAAGAAATTTCGTTTCGATTTTGAGTCTGAGAAGGAAGATGGTGACACATTCATTACAACTTTGGCAACTCATGCAGGTAATGATGCATAGTTAATTGATTCAAGTGCATCTTTTCATATGACTTTTAATAGAGATTTCTTTTTCGAATATGAAGAATTTTATAAAGGTAAGGTGTACTTGGGTGATGATTATCATTTAGATATTATTGGTCGTGGTAAAGTTAAAATCAAGTTTCCTGATGGTAGAATAAAAAGTTGTATATCCCTAGTTTATCATGAATTTTTTTATCTGTGAGAAAACTCATAGATGCAGGTGTGTAGGTAGTATTTTCTCATGCAAGATGCAAGATGGTCAGAGGTTCTATGGTGATTGCTAGAGGTGTCAGATATGACACATTGTATAATCTTGATGCATGCACTATTGAGTGCAATAGTACTTATATGAAAAGAAAGTTTGTGTAAGAAGTGAGGGTTTCACCTTCAGTAGATAGTCATGGATTTTGGGTACCCAAGGGTGCTCTTTCTTCTGAGTCAAATTTACCTATAGAGAAAAATATCTTATGGTACCAGAGACTTGGAAACATTGGAGAAAATGGTCTAAGGACCTTGAAAAATAAAAACCTTGTTGAAGGTTTTTCTGATTGTAATCTTGAATTTGATTTATGTGAGCATTGCATTTATGGAAAAAAAATTGCATTCAATTTTACTTGAGTTCTCATTAATCTTGTGGTGTATTGGATCTTATTCATTCTAATGTGTTTGGTCCTGTAGATGTTCCTTCAATTCATAAATCCACATATTATGTTTCATTTATCGATGATTATAGTAGAATGACACATGGATATATTTTCTAAAGAGTAAATCTAAAGTTTTTAGTTGATTTAAAGAATTTAAAGCAATGGTTGAGTTGTTGACTGGAAAGAAGATAATTTTTTTGAGAATTGATAATGGTGGTGAATTTACTTCTAATGATTTTGATATATTTTTTAATGATTGTGGTATTCATAGACAAAAGATAACTCCATATTCTCCACAATAGAATGGAGTTGTAGAAATAATGAACATGACATTGATGGAGAAGGCTAGGAGTATGTTGGGTGGTGTTGGTCTAGAACAAAGGTTTTGGGTTGAAGTAGTTGCCACTGCTTGTTACCTAATTAACAGGTCTCTTACATCATCTCTTGTTGGCATGGTTTTGTCACAAGAATTCATTAAGACATCTTAGATTTTTTTATTATGAGGCATATGAACATGTGCCAAAGGAGAAGTGAGAAAATTTGGAGAACAAGGTTGTGAAATGTATCTTCATTTGACACAGTTATGGTGTGAAAGGATACAAGATTTGGGATCCTATTGCACAGAAGGTAATACATAGTAGAAGTGTTATTTTTAGAGAAACTAAGCTTCTTTTGTTACATTACAGCCAAAAAAAGTAAATAGGAAGATGTGATTCAATTTCTTTTTACACCTGAGAAATTTGAATTGAGGCTCATGGATAGACAAGAAGTTGAGGAGAGATCATCTAGCTCTAAATTTTTAGAAGAGGAGGAAGAACCTCCAACTCATCTTGCTCGTAGGTCTACAAGGAAAAGAAAACCACCTGAAAGGTATTCACCTGATGATTGGAGATGTATTTTTTCTTTGAATACTAACATGGATAAAACCAGGTCAATAGAAGAGGCATTATGTATGAATGATGTAGAATACTAGAACATTGCTATGGATGAAGAAATGACAGCTTTGAAAAATAATGATACATGGGATTTTGTACCATTTCCTTAAGGACAAAAACCTATTGGTTGCAAATGGGTGTTCAAGAAAATGATTGGTCCAGATGGAAGTATTAAGAAATGCAAAGCAAGGTTGGTTACAAAAGGTTACTCTCAAGTTGAGGGTGTTTATTACAATGAGATATTTTCTCTTGTTGAAAAAATGACATCCATTATATTTTTTCTTTCTATTGATGTTGCTTATGATTTAGAGGTTGAGCAAATGGATGTGAAAACTACTTTCCTTCATGGTGACTTGGAGGAGGATATTTATATGACATAGCCAGAGCTCTACATGGTGAAAGGTAAAAGTAAATTAGTTTGCAAATTGAGGAAATCATTGTATGGCCTAAAACAAAGTCCTAGGATGTGGTACTATAAATTTGATACATATGTGTTGAGTTTGGGATTTGAGCATTCTAATTCAGATCAACATGTTTATTGTAAAATTGATGGTAATCATTTCCTATTTATTGCATTATATGTTGATGATATATTATTTACTGGTAGAGGGAAAGGTATGATTTCATAACTGAAATCTCAACTTGCCACTAAATTTGAAATGCAAGATCTTGGTGCAGTTAAACACATACTTGGGATGGAAATTAAAAGAGATAAAGTGAACAAAAATCTATGGCTTATCCAAAGTAAGTATGTCAACTCAATTTTATAGAGGTTTGATATGTAGGATTGTAGACCATTGTGTGTTCCTATTTCAGTTGGAACAAATTTATCTATTTCAGATTGTCAAAAATCTCCATCAGAGATGGCAGACATGAGCAGGTGCCTTACCAAAGTATAGTTGGAAGTTTCATGTATGCTATGGTTTGTACTAGACTAGACATTTCCCAAGCAGTGGGATTTATTTCCAAATATATGTTTAATCCTGGTAGAATTCATTGGGATGCATTTAGAAGAGTTTTCAAATATTTATGTGGTACCTTATATTATTCCTTATGTTATCATAGTAATATGATTGAAGACAATATTTCCATTGGTATTCATGCTATGTGGATTCAGACTAGGCAGGTGATGTTGATAGCAGAAGATCCACTAGTGCTTATGTGTTTAATTTATTTGGTGGTGTAATTAGTTGGATGAGTAAGAGATAAGATGTGGTTGCTTTGTCCACTACTGAAGAAGAGTATATGACAGCTACTTATGCTTATAAAGAAGCCATTTGGCTTAAGATATTGTGTTCGGATATTGGAATAAAACAAGGTGCAATTTCAATTTATTGCAACATTCAGAGTGTGATATGTCTAGCTAGGAACTCGACATTTCATGCCAGTACCAAGCACATTAATGTATAGTATCATTTTGTTAGAGATATGGTTGAAGATGGTAGGATAAGGATGGTTAAGGTAGATACTTTGATGAATATTATTGATTCTTTAACTAAACCTGTGAGCATTCTTTAACTAGACATGTGAGCATAGAGAAGTTCATATGGTGTTTAGAGACTATGGGCCTCTCGACTCCTAGCAATTGAGAGATGATGTTTTTACACCCTTTTGTTTCTCCTGCAATGTGTTTGAAAAGTGGGAGATTTGTCAGAAAAATATGTCTCAACCTAGAAAATACATAAGGTATTGTTGATACGTCAATGTGAGGGGGTGCAAGGGGGTACCCCCTACGGGGGTTTGGGGGTAGCATGCCCCGATGGGAGTTTGGGGGCATTGCCCCCGAAAGCCACATTTTATGTATATTTTATTAAATTATAACTTTGGACCATTCGCCATTACATCTTCGATCTGATGGTCAATATTTTGTTGGATTTACTTGCTCTAGAAGGAAACCCTATTTTATGAGGGAATTGTATTATGGCTATGTATTTTGATGTATTCTAAGAGTTTGATAGCGATTGTGTTGCCTCTAAATATTTGGTTAGTGATACTCCTATGAGAAGCTTTCTCTGCAAGTATATTGTAATCTTTGTGATTTATGAATAATATATTGGGTAGCTTTTGGAGTGTGCAGTTTTTCTCTCGAAAGGGTTTTCCCCATGTAAATCACTGTGTTGTGGTATGCATGATATTTATGTCTATTTCTATTTAATTTTCTATCACTATTAAATATTTGTAAATTTTTTACATTTTTCTCCTCTCAAGATTAGTGTAGGAAGTTTTTCTACTACCTTAGCTTCCTTACAATGATGAAATTCAAACATGACTAGCTATAAGGATTTTAGTTGGCAATTTGAATGTGTCCAACCATAGATATAATTTTTTTGACCAAATTTGGAGCTTTATTTTTACTTTATTGATGAAACATTTCCATACTTTATTCAGATAGTGAAACTCCTATTCCAAAGGGAATTCCCAAGTATCTTGAAATCACTCCATGATTGTTGAAATTCCACTATGGGGGAATCCGAGGAGGTCTCTAATCAGCTGTAGTCATCCAAAATTTACTTATTAAGAGAAATTTGTGAGCCAGTTGCTAAATAAAATAGATCTAAGACATCAAGGGTCTTATTAAGTTCTTCTTGAGAGTTTTGAATGAATAATAAGCTATCATCAGCAAAATTAGAGTTGAGAGAAACTTTATTTCTAGGTAGGGAGATACCATGAATGAGATTTTTATTTTTAGCATGATTTGTATCCAAGTGCATCAACTATGACAACATAAAGGAAAGGATCTAAAGGGTAACCACATCTTATCGATCATTGAAGAGGAAAGGTTTGAGTGATTGGACCATTGATAGATAGGATTTAACATTAGCATTGGAAAACATAAGTTTAACATGTGAAGTGAGCTTTGGTCCAAAGCTTAACCATTTGAGAATTTTTAATATAAACTACCACTTAATCCTATCACAAGCATTGCCAAAATCCAAATTGATGAGGAGGTAGTTTTGTCCTATTTTTGATCCCATTCAATAACTTCCCAAGAAAGCACCAAATTATCTAGAATGAATCTCTCTCATATAAATCCATTTTTCTTGGGTCTTCTAATTTATTGCATCATTTGTTTAATTCTTTTGGAAATAGCTTTGGCAATAATCTTGTAGGAGGTATTTAGGAGAGTGATTGGTATCCAACTTGCAATTTTACTCATAATTTTCTCTTTGGGAGTTAATTTTATTAGCCCTTGATTAATAGAAGGACCTAAGGATACCTTAGAAAAGATTTATTTAAAGACCTCATAGAAGTTCTCCCTAATAAATGGCCATAGTATTTTATAAAATTCTATTGGTAGGCCATCAATTTAGGGACCTTTAGAGTCATACATACCATTCAAGGTAGCATCCAACTCTTTAATGGTGAGAAAGCGGTCTAAGTAAACTTGTTGTTCAAGTTCAATCTTTCTAGGAATGCAAGTGCCAACTGTATCTTCAATTGTTTCTTGTAGTTGGTATCCTCTAGTAGGATACATAAATAGTTGTTGATAATGCTGAAAATAGAAAGATTTAATATCATCAGGATTTTCAAGCTTGTACCCTATGGATATTTTATATACCCCATGCTCCCTTCGGGTTATTTTGATGTTTTCCCTAGTTTTCAACCTTGCCCGATAAATGCAAATGGCCTCCAGCTTCACCTTTCGGAATTCTCCGCTAAACCCACCACATTTCGCCAAATCACCTACCGAAGGAAAGCTTCCCTTCTCTTCTCTTTCGGGCCATGATTGCCTACCATGAAGCCTCTGCCTGTGTAAGCCCTTAGTGGGCCCCTCAAACTATGTCAACAATGAAGAATGTTGCCACATGTCTCATCTTCATAAACTCTCATCAAAGATCAAGAAGAACAAGCTATGAGTTGCGAAATTTCACCACGTATCTCTTCGGCGTAGCTAAATAAAAGAAAGGATTGACTTGAACGCCTGGCTACCATATTGTGCCTTGTTTTTTGTCAACTTCCACTCGAGTGACACTTGTTTGTGTGGTATTGATTGAGACCACTGTCATCATTTTGCAGAGGATGTATCTCGATGGTGAATGACTTGATCCATTGTCGGGAATCTTTCTGTTACAAACAACCATCATGAATCATTGTTGAAAGCATTATGATTCATGATGGATATCTTTTACAATCTTCAAGCAGTAGATGCCCTTGGCTATATATAATACTTCTCTGGGAAGAAAGAGGAGAGTTTCTTCTTTTTACTAATTAGTAGGCTGTGGAAGTAGCAATTACATAATTTGTTGGCTCGAAATACCTATAAAGGGATTAGGAAAACACCAAACCTTTATTTTATTTGAATCTTGTAAAGACTCACAAACTGTACCCTTGTAATTTGGCCTTTATGTCTCTTAACTATTGATAATTCTATACTGTGTTATTTTTGTGATAGTTTTTTTGCAACTTTCATAATTTGAATAGAATGTTGAGTTGGAACCATGTCCTTGACTCTTTTCTTCCAAGAATATCTCTGTACAAATTATGTTATGTCATGAAATAAATTGTTCAGGTCTTTCCCTTTTATGATTGTTATTTCAAGCATAGCAGATCACTGAGCGGGCCCTTAGATCGCATTTGCAAGATAGGTATGTCATGCTTTACATCTAAGTTTTGGCATATTGCCCTAGTTAGATCCTTTTATTTTACATTTTCTTCCTTTTCCCATTCAAAACTCTAGTTATAGAAGAATATAACTTCTTTAAAATTCGGAGGTCACTCAATTTGGTGCAATAGGTCCCCCCTAAATTGAGTTTCCCACAAAGGGTTGTTACCTTGTCAAAATTTGGCATCAACAAATTTTTTTCCTGGCATGCCCAATGGGACCATAAAGGAAATATGCTTAAGCTTTAAGAAAGTACATGAGCCATTGACCTGTCACAAGATCCGAAACAATAAACAATCTTGGTTTTTTGGTACCTCCATTAGGGCTATTACCGACTAGAACTCGTTATAGAAACATTTTGAACTCCCCACCAGCTATGTTGCCTATCGTCAACCAAAATTATGTGGCTTGGGATGTTGGGAATCCTCTTTTTGCTCCAGTAGCACCTGCCGTTTGGGACCCCATTCCAATATATGCTCTCAAGTTTATCCCTAAATTGTTTGGAGATGGTTCGATAACATCATTTGAACATTTGCAAGATGTTGCAGACATGTGTCTAGTACATGGAGTAATGGATGAAAATATAGAGCTAAGGCTACTAGAAGCCTCTTTTAGAGGAAAAGCCTCAAATAGGAGACCACCTTTTTGAGAGATTCTCAAATGATGGTGATAGATCTTCTCAGTATCACCAAGTAGAGACCATCAAGCGGGCCCCATATGAGGTCCTGATTGATTTCAATGCATGATTCCACATCACTTGGCAAAGAGTGCAGGTTGCAATTCATTCGCTACGTGGCTTAGCATTCATGTTTTACCTAAAATCCATCAACATCAAAATTTCTATGATGATTCAATCCCTAGGTGCAACCACATTACCAGATGCATACAACATAGCAGTGAAGGCATAAATTAATCTAATCAACATTGGGAAGTTGCCACCTCAACCCATCATGCCTATATTCCTCAAAACATCATCTTTCACATAGACAATGCCACCTATCACACCAATTGTTCAATCTATGTATACATATGCAAGCACACCACAGAGCTCTGCACCTAGTTCTTCAAAGGATGAGATGAGTAACATAAAGGAAATGTTGCAGGCTATGACCAATGAAATTACCATCATCAATCACAATCAGGCCACTCCTCCAAAGCCAATCTATCAGAATTATCAAGGCAGAAGGCCCTCTTACCAATAGAATTAGTTCCAAGGAAGCGCTCGCACAAATCCTCAAGCACCAACCACCAGTCAAATAGTACTGGTACAAAATACCAACCTAAGCCAAAATCAAGAGCTAACTATAGGGCAAAACAATCTAATCAACGATGACAACCCCTAATGTTTTCCTTGCAGAAATTCACATATGCCCTGAAATTTCCCACACGATAATTTGTAGCAGAAGGTAGCAGAACAACGTAGCCAAAGCACGACGTCGGACAACGGGGGATATGCATATACTTCCCCACAAATGGAAAATGCAGTACTCACTACTCGAATGCAAGGAATGTCTCTGGAAAAAGAGACCGATATAGCTCCTGACCACGCCCTCTTCTCATGGATAGAAGGAGACGATGTAGTATTCACTTTTGAAGCATCCACTTCAAAAGTTTTGCATGTGTAGTCTGATTACAACAACCATTTTGAAGGGAGACCCATCGGGGATACAAGTGGACTGCAATTGATCAATCGGTAGCTTGAAAATTATCCTGACCACCAAACTAATGCCATTATAGCAACAACACAATACCTTCAGTAAAAGAAGATAATAGCCACTGAAGCTAAGGAGAAAAAGTAACAAAATCTACTACCACTGGACATGGTAGAGCAGTTAAATAAAATGTCTACCAACATTTCCTCATGGGAAATCCTAGCTATGTCAAAGCAAAATACACTATTACAAAGGGATTTTCAAAAGGACCCGATTGTAGGACCGAAGGAGCAAACACTTCAGGATGAAACTATTGAATTTTTTCAAATGGCCGAAGTTCTTGCAAAAACTATGAAAGAAGTCCTCGAGGAATATCTCGAAGAAGAATCAACATTCAAAATTAATGAAGAAAAAACAAAGTTGAGGCCGTTTCTCTTAACCCTCATTGTGGGTAAGAAATTACTGCATAATTCCATGATTGAGTCTGGTGCTAGCACCACAGTCATGCCCAAGCTAATAGTTGAAGCCTTGGGATTGAGCTATAAACCTTTGAATAAAGGATTGATGCAACTAGATGGTAATATGGTTAATACTATGGGTATCATTAAGGACCTTCCGCTAAATTTTTTATCTGTTTGACCATCACAGTCAAGCATATCCCCCCAATATTCGGTCTATGCTTATCCAGAGAATTCACTTCTAAGCTAGGTGGATACCTTTCTTTAGATTGGTCACACCTGATCATTAGGACCAAGCATGGATCCAAAATGAAACTAGAGTCTGAAGCTTTGCATGCCAAACATGTTGCGGATGAAGCTAGGGTAGTCTTTGAATTAGCCCACACTTCCATAAGCAAAGAGGAGATGTACTACACAGAGCTTTTAGAAGATAAAAAAATCACCAGAGATCAGACTAATCAGGAAGAGGTTCTCCTGAGCGAGTTTATTAACAAAGATCCTTTCAAAAGTTATCATGCCACTGGACTTGAAACTTATGTCATCTATGACGAAGATCAAGCAATCTTGAAAGTGGCAGAAAAACCTAAAGGATTTTCGGTGACCGAACTATGGGCACTACATCCCGATAGTGCAGGATTTGAGTTTGACGCAGAAGCTAAGATACTGTTGACTTCCCAAAGTAGCACGGATACAACCATGTCCCTCCAACCCTGTTTCTTTTGTCCGAGAGACAAGGCTAAAAGTTACAACCTCATATTAATTTTGGGCCCAACTGAGCAAATTAACACCAAGTAGATGAATCAGCCCTATGTTTTTGAACTAATAGAAAACCAAGTCAAGGTGAGTGGCTATACTAGATCCTTCGAAGGAAAGATCCGGGACTTGATTAAGAGCTGTGACTTTCTATATTCAAGTTGTTCTTGAAAGTAATGATATGAGAGGCTTGGCCGAGATTGGATATCAATCCAAACTGGTGCCATACCCTACATATAACCAATATTCTGAGATAATGGTTTTCCAACTTGCAAAGCTAAGAGATGGAGAGAGTTGGAAAATATTCAATGATAGTGAATAGATGGCCTTGGTCAGTTCATAACTAGGGAGGATTACAAACCAATTCCAATCAGGGATTATCGCAGGTAGTGACTGACCGAGAATGCAGGAAGAACTTCATAAATTTTTAGAGAATTTGGTTACTCCCGAAGGTTCCCCTTTGAGTAATACCAAAAATAATAAGACGAAGTTTACAAAAATTAAAAATGATTATGCCCATGGTCAAATCAGAAAGGAAAATAACCCTAAAGTCAGGAGGCGCATCCTACCGCAAAATGGAGAAGGACACGCACTTTTTTTTGAACAAACGTCGGCTTGGCCATACAAAACATTCAAAGAATATGATCCCGACATCATTCAGTCAGACAAAAGGGTTGAATGAACATGCCACGCCAAAAGTCTACCAGATCTTAGAGCTGAGATTTCAGTCAATCCCAGCATTCAAACTTGTTGCCTCCTTCCGGTCTAAGAGAAACTAAATCAAATACCATTAGGAAATTATTACTCATCACCCTCTATGGAAATGATTCTATGTGACGTAACAAGTGTAAGCATGCTTAACGCCTATTTAGAGAACATATCAAATGGTAAGGGTCTAGTGGTAATATCCAGTCAGTGAGAAGCAAGAACCATCTGACACCTAAAGGCTAATGGCAAGAAGGGTTTGCCTATAATGATTCAAGCAACAAAAGGTGTTCTAATAAATAATGTAAAGTGAAATACGTAAAGGGATTCCCATCAAGGGAATCCACCTTGAAATTCTGAAAGGCTCATTCAAACAATCCTACCGTGTAAATATTTAATTAATTTGTTCATTTTTTCTCTTTGTTCTTTTGTTCGGTCGATCTTCTTGAATCAGTGATACAACAAAAGACTTACAGTATGATATAGAGAAATAATGCATATGCTAGGAAGGGTTTAAAAATCAAATCAAAAAGATAGAGATATCTCAACACAAGCTATATTTTCATTATATATATATAAAAGAGTACAATAGAAAAATGGCCCAGTGGCCACGCTCGAAAGAGTATATACTAGTATCACAAGAGCCTCTTTTAAGCTATATACAAAATTAGAAAATTTTCAAAGAAGAAAGTGCAAGGGTGAAAATTTTCAGTCTTGCATAGGAGGAACATCAGTGTCATTAGGTACCACCCCATCCTCGACTACGTTGGTAGCACCATCCATATCAGCATTGGTAGGTGGCATAGGGAGCGCCAGACTCCTAAAGTTGGTATGCCAGTCGATGTTGAAGAATGGCACCACATTATAAACATGGAGCAGGAAGTAGCAAGCTCGAGAAGCCTTCTCACGATGTACATCTTGCGACTGGAGGTAAAAACCACTCAAAATAGGTAACCATGTAATGAATGCATCCTCCTCAACAAAATGATGAAGCTCTCCCACAGTCGGTATCCTTTCAAACGTAGCATGTTCTAACACCTTGCCAAGACCGTTCAAATATTTCTTCGAAAATATTGCCATCACTAGCCAGACGATAAGTGGCTTGGGGACTTGAATTTCAAGAAGTGAAGCCACAAAGTGGGAGCTCACATTAGTGTTTACCCTATACTTGTCCTCATATTCTAGGCAGTTGTAACCAAGCACCCATTTCATAGCCACTATATTCAAGGAATGCTTGTTCTTCGTCATCCTTTTTAAGCGCCTAGTTGAAATTTCACCAAGAAAATCCATCTGTGGTTTGGGAGAGGTTAGCCTAATATGGGTATCCATGGTGTCAAACTTAATATGACTATCAGATAGAGAACCTATGAAAAGTGTCTAAATTCAAACTCTATGCTAAAATACTATGCAAACCACAATTACCCAATGCTAAGCCAATCGCCTAGTGGAGACACTGCTAAAACTTGCTAAGTTAATCTTCTAATTGACTAGACACCTATTTATAGAAGCAACAAGGATAAGCGTGAAGATCTGCATGTCATAAGCATGAGGTTATCTAGGTACCACCTTAAATGCCACACCAAGTCTCACTTGAAGTTCTCACCAAGTCACGATCGCAGGTATGATTTGGTGCAGGCGAGCTAATTAATTAGCACAAGCTATTGGCAGCATTTGGGCAGTAGCATTTTAAGTCGAATGATGAGGTTTTGTCCTTCTGAGTGGCCTTCAAAATTTGAGAAAAGATATAGATCTGTTATCACTTGCTTTGACATAATCATCTCATTTGGGATATTAATTGTCGCGGCATACGACGCCTAACCTACTTTCAAATCATCACCTCAATTTCCAAGAAGAAATTGCCTCAAGGGGTGTGAGTACTCTGAGTCATCATGAAGACTTGTCATTTCAAAATAGCAATAATCCACTTCGCGTAAACCCAAAGGTTAGTAGTACATGCTAGATTTAATGCAGGAAAAAGAAATTGTCATCTACCACACGAAGAAGGATAGAAAAAGCCAGGGATTGCATGCGATTTTTTTAAAAGCAAAGGAGAGCTTTTGAGTGCAAGAGTTGTTGAGAGAATTTTGAAGCTCCAAGTTGCTAAAAGACAAGTAGCAAAATTTCAAGAAGTTCAAGAGGAAAATGACGTCCGCTATCCCCAATGTAACCAAAAACTCACAAATGAATGAATTGGGCCAAGTGTCTCAAAGCTTGGCCAACGCTATAATCAACACACCTATAGTCAATATCTTCAATGAGTAGCAGTCCTATTACATGCCCGGTATCCCAAAGAAACTAGAATGGTGCCGTTCACGGCTAGCTAGCAAGGGCACAGTTAGAGATGCTAGTCTAATAAAGGAGGAATGGGATAATATATATGACCATGTCCTCAATACTAACCCTAAGAGTCTTAGGGGATCTTCTTTTTCCAAGATGAAGAAATCTCAGGACAACCAACTATCATTCAAGAAATGGCAATGTGGATTACCCCAATATATGTTCCCCTATGTGCACCACTGCCTAGAGATAGTCCATGAAAGTGCTCGGTGCTTCAATTCGGCGATTGGCACCATTGAAGGACGGAAATTGCAGGTGGTACTAATTGCAGAGGCTCTTAGGCACATGTTGTCCATTCCTAAGGTTGACACCAGAGAGCATCCGATGGAGCACTTCAGCTAGAGAAAGGGTTCTGATTACTGGAGGGGTAGGAATTAAGCCCTTAACTTTTTATAATATCAAAACTGGGAGACCCTAGGATAGCAAGCAAGCATTGAAAAGTCCAAACCTTCATGCTGACTATACACTGGTGGACATGAAGGATGCTATCTCCATGATGGATTTTGTGTGTGGTTTTGATAACAACGAGGTCGTGTCTGAGGCTCAATTGGGCCTAGGTTTCCAACTTCAAAGATAGCGGGAACCATTCTGGTATGATTTCGTGGATATGATTATCAAAGATATGAAGAAGCAAATTAGCAAGTTTAGAACTATGGCTAAGTTCAGGTATCCTTCCCTTCTCACCTATATGTTCCTGCATCAGAATCCCAATTTATTCAAGGAAAGAATGGAGTTGGCAATTTTGACGAGAAAAAGCATCGAAGGCTAGTTTCGGTATGGACTCCCATCCTTTGCTCCACTTATGATTACTATGTGTTCTCAAAAAAATTCATGGATCCGATTTTGTGCGACCTTGGAGAGGATGGTGACTATTATTGCCTATATAGTGATCAGACTAGCTGGATGCGATCCCTGTTCCCTAAGTGTGACTGGTTCCTTGGTGAATATTTCAAATGTGTTTGAGTGCACAACTTTTGCAAAGATTCGATGCAACTCCTTACATCCCCCACCGATCAAGTATTAGCCCTGGAATTTTTTTGGTAGATGGTTGTGATGGACTGGAATTTACGCTCTGACCTGAAGAAGAAGAAGAAAGTATTTTTTTATTGCCCCATAACCTATGAAATAGTGATCATGATAAGGAGATGATCTATAGAGCTACTTGAAGCTAAGCTAGCACAGCTTAGGCTGGTTTTTATTTGTGACAAATGGGACTATAACCCCGAGGATGATTTAGATGACACATCTATTAAGGTGAAGTATAGCCCTCGGCCATATTGGGAAGCACAGAGAAATCCAACTGAGGATGACAACAAGTTATGGGTTGACTTGGCGATCATGCCAACTGATAATAAAAGGTCACCATGGCTCATTTTTTACCTCATCAAAGGGAAGATGAATGAGAATAGCCGTATGAGTATTGCCCTCCGAAGAAAATTGATAAATGAAAGTTGGAAGCTGGAGAAGATACATGACTTCTAGATCTACCACCAGGAGACACAGAAGTTGGACGTCCTTTTCCAGGATCTATCAGTTTTTGATAATGATGATCAATTCGATGGTCTCTAGGACCAAGAGCATCCCTACTTTGACACAAGTGATGTAGAAGGGCCTGACCTTGAAGATGTCCCACAATGCTCTGATAAAGGGAAGCAAAAGTGGAAAGCAGTGATGCAGCCTGATGCTACAATTAGGAGAAGTATGTAGGTGAATACTTCGCAATTGAGGCCATCACAATTTTGACCAGTAGCCATGACTAAACCTTAAACAATGCAGTAACCAAAAAAGTTGGTAGATTTGGAGGACTCTCCATAGAGTAAAAGATAACGTATTGATACCTCTTCAAAGATTAGTTTGCAAGATGTTGCGATTGACCAAGTCTTAGAGATGAAAACATTCGCTCATGTATCTTTCTCTCCCTCTCTTCTTGGCTCACATTCTCTTGTTTATTTTTTAGCCCTTGCAATACCCATCAGTCCTGGTTTGGTCCCATCTCTCTTTGTTCCTTCCACAATGACTATGGGGGTTTCCCCCCTGTTCTCTCACATTAGACAAATGTCCTTCAATTCCCCTCAATCTGCCCCTCCACTAGTCGCACCTCCTTTGGCCACCCCATCTTCATTCTCATCCTCATCCATGCCCTTTGTCCCATCGATGTCCGATGCTGCTATCTCTATTGCACCATCGAAGCTGATTCCAACCCAAATGTCACAACTATCGTAACTTGGCACATCTCCATTGCCGCCATCATTCTCCATGAGCCCTTCCACACCTTTGTCACTTGGGATTTGGAATATTCCTCCTTTCTCTCCACTCACAGTTGCCCTTCCAAAGAAGAAATCATCTTAAGTCACCCACCTCTTATTTCCTTTCGATGTTCCCCCTGGCACCCCTTTTGTAGGAGAAAGAATCAAGTCACCAACCCAATTCTTTTCACAGAGTGAGACCACGAGGCAAGCTCAATCCCTCCGACTCTAAAAATGACAAGCAAAGGATGTTAGAATATTAGCAGAGCCCAAGGTCCATACTTTGTACAACGAAGCTCAACAATCATTGCATTTCGAAACCCTGCATCCAACTGTTGTCAAGCCACATGGGGAAATGCAACCCAATGGCTATGACATCCATGTTGTCAAACTAGACTTACGTGTACCAATGTAGTTAGGGTAAAAATATTAGAGCAAGATGCATAAAAAAATTATAATGAAAAACCCTAACAAGCACAATAGAGCACAAACTAGCATGAAAATCAAAACAAGAAAGCAAAGCAAACCGATCTCCAAGCTAGATTTTATTTATTTCCATTGCTCTTCTCCACGTGCATGAGAATGCAATATTTTGAAGTTTTGATTATTTTGATATGTTGATTGCTCATTTTCGCAGAAAAATGATAAGATGGAGATGATAGAATAAAAATAGATAGATAGATAAGACGATTGAAAGAAATTTTGGCAGAGTAAGGATCCTAGAAGAAGATCCTCCCAAATGGCCTGTGAAGGCTTGATTTATAAGAAAGAGTTGATATGATTTGATGGCCAAGATTAAAAGTCAAATGTGTGATGTGTATGGCTAGGATTAAAAGTTGATTTTAGTTTCTATGATGCACATTAAATGGGTTATGACATGAGGCTAAAATTAGGATGTGAGGAAATAAGTGAGATTATTTTGTTTATTTTGGAAGAAAAGATGCTTATGATGCACAATGAATGGGGCTAAATATAGGATGTGAGTGGGAATCTCATAATTTAAATAATAAAATTATTTAAATTATGTGTGCATGTGAAGAGTTGTAGTCATGTGACACATGTTGCAATGTGACAATAAGTGAGGGATTAATTCAAATATTTAATTTAAATTATTTTGAGACATGTGAAGGGGAATTAATTAAATAAATGAGATTTATTTAATTAATTGGGAAGGTGATTAAGTGGAATAAATGGGATAAGTGGGATAATGTAATGACCTAGGGTAAAAAATTACAAGATGTTTTACAAGGTCATGTATCGACTAGGTAATGTTATGACATGGACAATTTTGGGTGTCTACAGCCTGACCACAAGACAAGGTCGAGCTAATGGAGGAGATGCAATGGGTGGTGACTACCAACTTCCTCAATTCTGGGCGCAAATTGAAAAAGATGGAGGATGAGCTCAAAACTGTCAAAGCAAGGCTAGATGTTGCGATGGCCAAGGACAAAGCACATGAAGTAGAGAAGGTGCACCTTGCACAAAATATGTAGGCCGAGTAGGCTAGCTTGATGAGGGAGCTCAAGAAATCCTAGGCCTAAGAATCTGATCAGATAATTGAGCGGCAACAAAAGAACCAGGAATTATCGGACAGGTTAACCCAATCAGAGGGAGAAGTTTAGCAAAATATCAGAGAGTTGCAATAATTGAATGCCCATCTGGAGTAAACAGTGCGAGAAAAGGAGGCAAACCAAGTGAAAGCTCAGGCTCAATTTCAAGAAGATCTCAAGAAGTACAGCTAGCCTTGGATCAAGAGTCTGCAATCTAAAGTCGGGTTGAGGAAAAATGGTTGGCCATGCAAAATGACCTAAAGGATAAACTCGCCTTTGCCTCAGAGAAAATTGTGGAACTAATACAAGAGGTTGAGACAAGGAATGAAAAAATTAATTCCTTGAGGAAGGTTGCTTAGACTCCTGCTCCATAGTCAAACCTTTGTTTAGTGGCCCAACAATATGCCTCCTACTGGGAAAATTTCAAGGCCTTATGCCCTACTCTCCAACCCACTCTCTGATTCATGGCGGAGGTGATAGATTTATGCAAGGAGGTTCAAGCTTTAATGGAACAGTTCCCACAATTCATAGGAGAAAGAGTCCCCGAGGAAAAAAGGCTTGCAAACAAGCTGTACATAGTATCGAGCAAGGATCTGGAACGATCAGGGATTAAGAATCAGAGAGCAGCCACTGGGGTCATGAAGAAATTTATCCATTGTCAAGAGGCCACCCTTCGTGCTCAGCAGTGTTCAGCTACATTAGGGCAAACCATGGATAGTGTTTGGGCAAGACTTTCCAAACTAACCGAGATGGGCTTTCCCTCTCCTTTTCTTCTTGATGAATCGATGGCTACCTAAGAGTAGATTGTAGCCAAAATTGAGGAAAGGAAACATGATTTATCAATATTCTAGAGTTTCAACCAACCTCCAACCGTCGAAGACATCAAGGGTGTAACTAGTTAGATCGCACGGTTACTTTTCCAACTCAAGGATGAGTCTGGGGTATGTTCGGTGCTACCTTTTAAGGACTTTATTGACCTACATGAAGCGGAAAAAATTTTGCATTCCATATCAACGCCTTCTGAAGCTGACTAGCTTCCCTTGTAGGACACTCTTTCTAAGCTCTGACTCCAAATGCGTAAGGAATAAAACTCTGGTCTACGAAACTAGAGAATTTTTGGATTCATCATTCCGCAGGAAAAACGCCCCTGGTAGTCACCAAAAGTTGTGGATATTTTATATACCCCATGGTCCCTTTGGATTATTTTGATGTTTTGCTTGGTTTCCAACCTTGCTTGATAAATGCAAATGGCCTCCAGCTTCACCTTTTGGCATTCTCCGCTAAAGCCGCGACGTGTCACCAAATCGCTTACCGAAAGAAAGCTTCTCTTCTCTTTCGGGCCCCAACTACCTACCATGAAGCCTTCACTCATGTAAGACCTTAGTAGGGCCCTCAAACTATTATGACAATGAAGAACGTTGCCACATGTCTCATCTTCGCAAACTCTCATCAAACATCTAGAAGAACAAGCTATGGATTGTGAAATGTTGCCACGTATCTCTTCGACATAGCTAAATAAAAGAATGGAGTGACTCAAACGCCTGGCTACCATATTGCACCGCGTGTTCTGCCAACTTCCACTTGAGTGACACTTGTTTGCATGGTATCGATCGAGACCACTGTCATCATTTTACAGAGGATGTATCTGGCTAGCGAATGACTTGATCCATTTTCGAGAATCTTTCTGTTACAAACAACCATCATGAATCATTGTTGAAAGAATTATGATTCATGATGGATATCTTTTACAATATTCAAGTGGTGGATGCCCTTGGCTATATATAATACTTCTCTTGGAAGAAAGAGGAGAGCTTCTTCTTTTTTACTAATTAGTAAGTTGTGGAAGTAGCAATTACAAAATTTGTTGGCTCGAAATACCTATAGAGGGATTAGGAAGACATCGGGCCTTTATTTTATTTGAGTATTGTAAATAATTGTAGACTGTGCCCTTGTAATTTGGCCTTTCTATCTCTTAACTATTGATAATTCTATAATGGGTAAGTGCACCAATCTGTGACACAATTTTGATGCCAAATTACAAAAAAAACCCGTAATAGGCCATCTTACGCTCTCCAAATGGCTTTACCATTTGGTAAGCGCCAAATGGCTTGAATTTTACAATGAGTGAACAAGTGTGAGTTCTCTTTCTTTTTGCAATGAATTTTGGAATGCATTTTTCTAAACTCTTTTATTTTCGCTTTCTCTTCCAAGGAAACTATATACATGAAATAAACATTTAAGTATAAGTTTACATTTACATATGGACATTTACTTTCTTATACTTTAAGTTATATTACATGTATATAGACAGGATTTTTGAGAATGGTTTCAAATCTCTAGGAATTATAATGCAAATTCTAGTTTTTGGAAGATCTTACAAATTTTAGACTTAGTCAAATTTCAGTAATCAGGAGGTGAAATTTTAATAGTTAGCAAGTTGTATCAACTTTCTCTCTCCTTCTCTCTACTCTCTATCTCTCCACTCCCTCTCTCTCTCTCACACCCCTCTATCTCCTCCCTACATCTGCCTACCCCCTCCCCTCTCTACTTCTCTCTATCTCTTCTCTCTCTACATCTCCTTCCCTCTCTACTTATCTTTATCTCCCCTCTCTCTCTCTCTTTACCTGCCTCTCCCTCCATCACTTTGTATCTCACTTATGTCTCCCTCCCTACCTCTTTCCCTCTCTACTCTATATCTCTCCTCTCCTTCCCTCTACCTACATCTCTCTCTCACTCTTTATCCCTCTCTTCCCCCACTTTCTCTCTAACTCTCTCCTCTCTATCTCATAATTCTCTCTCCCTCCCTCTCACTCTCCCCTCTCTATCTCACCACTCTCTCTATCTCTCTATCTCTCACACACAAACCTCTATCTCCCTCGCTAACACTCCCTCCCTCCATCCTTCCCTCTCTAATTCTCTCTATCTCTCCTCTCCCTCCCTCTCTCGACCTCACCCTCCCTCCACTTATTTTTGTCTCTCCTCCCAATCTCTCTCTCTATTGTCCCTCCCTCCCTCCCCCTCTTTCTCTCTCAATTGATATTTTTCTCTATCTCACCATTCTCTCTCTCTCACTCACACACACCTCTATCTCCCTACCTCTCCCTCCCCTCTCTACTCTTTATCTCTCCTCTCACTTTCCCTCTCTATACATACCTCTCCCTCCATCACTCTCTCTCTCCATCCCTCTCTATCTCACTTATGCCTCCTTCCCTACCTCTTTCCCTCTCTACTCTCTATCTCTCCTCTCCCTTCCTCTACCTACCTCTCTCACTGTCTCTCCATCCCTCTCTTTCTCTCTCACTCTCTCCTCTCTATCTCTACCTATCACCCCCTCCTCTCTAAATCACCATTCCCTCTCTCCTAGTTTCCCTCCTTCCCTCTCACTCTCTCCTCTCTAAATCACCATTCTCTCTCTATCCCACTTTACCTCATTCATCCATTTCTACCTCTCCCTCCCTCCAACCTCCCTCTCTCTCTATTTATCTCTATTTCTCATTCTCTCCTTACCTCTCTACTCTCTATCTCACCACTCTCGCCATCTCACTCTCCCTCCTTCCCTCTCTCCTTCCCTCTCTACCTACCTCTCCCTCCACTACCTACCACTCTCAAGCCCTCAACCATCTTTCTCTCTTACTCTCTCCTTCCCTCTCTACTCTCTATCTCTCCCCCCTTCCCTCTCTAATCTATTTCTCTCTCTCCCCCTTCCTTTGTCCCCTCATTTTCTCTCCTCTCACTCTCTCTCCCTCTCACACACACTCACCTCTATCTCCTCCTTTCCTCTCCCACCATCCCTCCACTCTCCACTTCTCTCTATCTATCATCTCTCTCTACATCTCCTTCCCTCTATATTTATCTTTATCTCCCCTCTCCCTCTCTTTACCCACTTCTCCCTCCATCACTCTATATCTCAACTCTCTCTCTCTCTCTCTCTCTCTCTCTCTCTCTCTCTCTCTCTCTCTCTCTCTCTCTCTCTCTCTCTCTCTCTCTCTCTCTCTCTCTCTCTCTCTCTCTCTCTCTCGCACACACACACCTCTATCTCCTCCCTACTTGTCCCTTCCTCCCCTCTCTAATTCTATCTATCTCTCCTCTCTCTACATCTCCTACTCTCTCTACCTATATCTATCTCCCTTATCCCTTTTTTTACCTACCTCTCCCTTATCACTCTATATCTCACCTGTGTTCCCCTACCTACCTAGGGTTGAGGTATTAAGTGTCAATGGCTGAGAATTGAGGGTTGAGGGTTTAATTTATAGGGTAGAGGGTAGAGGGTAGAGGGTTTAAGGGTTGAGGGTTGAGGGTTGAGGGTTGAGGGTTGAGGGTAGAGGGTAGAGGGTAAAGGGTAGAGGGTAGAGGTTTTAAGGGTCGAATGATTAAGGGTTGAGGGTTGAGGGTTGAGGGTTGAGGGATTAGGGTATAGAGTTTACTTGAGTGTAAGGGTTTAGGGTTGAGGGTATAGGGTTGATGGGAGAGGGTAGGGGGTATCGGGGTGAGGTTTGAGTGTTTAAGGGTTGAGGGTATAGGGTTGAGAGATTAAGGTAGAAAGGGAGGGATGGAGGAAGGGAGAGATGGAGGGAGAAGTGAGATAGAGAGAAGGAGAGAAGACGAGAGAGGGATAGAGATATATGAGGGTTGAGAATTGAGGGTATAGGATTGATGATTTAGGGTATTGGGTTGAGGGTAGAGGGTAGAGGGTAGAGGGTTGAGGGTAGAGGGTAGAAGGTTTAAGGATTTAGGGTTGAGGGTAGAGGTTTTAGGGTATATGGTTGAAGGATTAGCATTGAGGGTCTAATGTATAAGGTAGAGGGTATAAGGGTTTAGGGTTTAGGGTTTAACGGTTCAAGATTAAGGGATTAAGGGTTGAGGGTTGAGGGTTGAGAATTGAGGGTTAAGGGTTTAAGGGTTGAGGTTCAAGAGTTTAAGGATGAGGGTAGAGGGTTGAGGGTATAGGGTTGATGGATTTGGGTTCAGGGTCCAACATATAGGGTACAAGGTATAGGGGTTGAGGTTTTAGGGTTAAGGGTTTAGGATTGAAGGTAGAGGGTTGAGGGATGAGGGTTTAAGGGTTAAGGGTTGAGGTATTAGGGTAGAGAGTTTAATTGGGTTTAAGGGTTTAAGGGTTGAGGGATTAGGGTTGATGGTATTGGGTTGAGGGTAGAGGGTAGAGGGTTTAGAGGCTTAGGATTTAAGGGTTGAGGGTTTAGGGTTTAGGGTTGAGTGTACAAGGTTTTAAGGGTTGAGGGTATAGGGTTAAGGGATTAGGGAAGAGAAGGTGGGATGGAGGGAGGGAGAGATGGAGGGAGAGTCTTGAGAGAGAGAGGGATGAAGTAGGAGAGAGATAGAGGTTAGACGGTTAAGGGTAGAGGGTAGAGCGTTTAAGGGTTTAGGGTTTAAGGGTTAAGGGTTTAGGGTTTAGGATTAAGGGGAGAGGGGAGATAGATAGAGGGAGTGAGTGAGTGATTGAGAGAGAGAGACCTGAGAGAGGGAGAGGGGGTAGGAGGGAGAGTCTTGAGAGAGAGAGAGGGGAGGGAGTGGGAGATAGATAGAGGGTAGAGGGTTTAAGGGTTTAAAGGTTAAGGGTAGAGGGGAGAGACATAGAAGGAGTGAGTGAGTGAGAGAGACTTGAGAGAGGGAGAGGGGGTAGGAAGGAGAGAATTGAGAGAGAGAGAGGGAGAGGGAGTGGGAGAGAGATAAAGGGTAGAGGGTAGTGGGTTTTAAGTGTTTAGGGTTTAGGGTTTAGGGTTAAGGGTAGAGAGAGAGAGAGGTGAGAGAGAGAGTAGAGAGGGAAAGAAGGTAGAGATATTGAGAGAGAGGAGGCAAGGAGGGAGAGAGAAATAGGTATAGAGGGAAAAATAGGTAGAGAGAAGTAGATATGAAAGAAGAGATAGAGGGAGAGGTAGGGATGGAGAGAGAGGTGAGAAAAAAACAAAGAGAGGTCTAGCTAGATAGAGGCGGGAGGAGATAAAGAGAAGTAGAGGGTAGAGTGTTTAAGGGTTAAGGGTTTAGGGTTTAGGGTTTAGAGTTAAGGATAAAGGAGAGAGATATATAGGGAGTGAGTGAGTGAGTGAGTGAGTGAGTGAGTGAGTGAGTGAGAGAGAGACCTAAGAGAGGGAGAGGGGTTAGGAGGGAGATAATTGAGAGAGAGAGAGGGAGGGAGCGCGAAAGAGAGATAAAGGGTATAGGGTTTAAGGGTAGAGGGGAGAGAGATAGAGGGAGTGAGTGTGTGTGTATGAGTGAGAGAGAGAGAGAGAGACCTAAGAGATGGAGAGGAGATAGGAGGTAGAGTCTTGTGAGAGAGAGGGAGTGAGTGGGAGAGAGATGGAGGGTAGAGGGCTAAGGGTAGAGTGGACAAATATAGGAGTGATTGAGTGAGTGAGAGAGAGATACTTGAGATAGGGATACGGGGTAGGAGGGAGAGACATGAGATAGAGAGAGAGAAAGAGAGAGAGGGATTGGGAGAGAGATAGAGGGTAGAGGGTTTTAAGGGTTAAGGGTAGAGGGGAGAGAGATAGAGACTTGAGAGAGAGAGAGAGATGAGGGAGGGATATATATGTAGGTAGAGAGAGTTGAGATAGATATAGAGTAGAGAGGGAAGGAGAGAGGGTAAGGGAGGGAGAAGTTAGAGAGAGAATAAGTAAGGTGGATAGATTGAGAAAGGGAAGGATGGAGAGAGGGAGAAAGAGAGAATGAGGTATAGAGGGATAGGTAGGTAGAGAGAAGTAGAGAGGGAAGGAGAGTTGGAGGGAGAGGTAGGGATGGAGAGAGAGAGGTAGGTAGAGAGAGTAAAGGGAGATATAGAGAAGTGGAGAGGTAAGGAGAGA
>CM021103.1:589140312-589297896 GCA_007115665.2 Sequoiadendron giganteum | reverse complement strand
AGGGATGGAGAGAGAGAGGTAGGTAGAGAGAGTAAAGGGAGATATAGAGAAGTGGAGAGGGAAGGACAGACAAATGGAGAGGTAGGGATCAAGGGAGAGATAAGGATTTAGAGAGAGGTGACAGAGTGAAATAGAGAGAGAGACGTAGGTAGGGAGAGGGAGGGGAGATAAAGGGAAGTAGAGAATGGAGGAGAGAGGGAAGAAAAGGTAGGGAGGGAGAGATAGGTGAGATAGATAGAGAGGAGGGAGGGAGGGATATTTAAGGAGAGAGAGGTGAGATAGAGAGAAAGAAAGTAAAGAGAGAAGGGGGGGAGAGAGAGGTGATAGAGAGAGGTAGAGGCATAATGAGGAAGGTAGATAGATTGAGAGAGGTAAAGAGAGAGGGAGAGAAAAAGAGGTATATAGGGGTAGGCTAGACAAAGAGATGTAGAGTGAATTTTGGTGGAAGAGAGAGAGGAGGGAGGGATAGGTAAAGATGGATAGTTGAGATAGATAGGAGAGAGATATAGGTAGAGAGTAGAAATAGAGATATAGAAAGAGGGGGAGGGAGAGATGAGAGATAGAAAGAAGGGGATGGACGGAGAGACAGAGAGAGTAGAGAGGGAGGAGAGAGATAGAGAGAGGTGATAGAGAGAGAATTAGAGAGGGAAAGGTGGAGATATTGAGAGAGAGGAGGAAAGGAGGGAGAGAGAAATAGGTATAGAGGGACAACTAGGTAGAGAGAATTAGATATGAAAGGAGAGATATAGGGAGAGGTAGGGATGGAGAGAGAGGTGAGACAAAAATAGAGAGAGGTCTAGGTAGATAGAGGGAGGAGGAGATAAAGAGAAGTATAGAGGGAAGGAGAGATGGAGGAAGAGGTAGGGATGGAGAGAGAGAGGTGAGAGAGATAAGAGAGAGGAGGGAGGAATAGGTAGGGAGAGGGGTGAGATAGAGAGAAAGAGAGTAGAGAGGGAAGGGGAAAGAGAGAAGTGAGATAGGTGATAGAGATGTGTGATGGAGGTTAAAAGTAGAGAGATAAGGAGGAAGGTGGAGAGATTGAGAGGGAAGGAGGGGGGAGAGAGAAAGATGTATAGAGGGATAGGTTAGATAGTGAGAAGTAGAGAGCAAAGGTGGGTGAAAGGAAGAGAGAGGGAGAGAGAGGGGGAGAAAGAGAGGTGAGATAGAGAGAAGTAGAAAGGGAAGGAGAGAGAGAGGGAGACAGAGAAAATTAGAGAGGGAGGGAGGGAAGGAGAGAGAAGTGAGATAGAGAGAACTAGAGAGGGAAGGAGAGAGAGAATGGCAAGATAGAGAGTAGAGAGGGGAGGAGAGAGAAAGGGAAGCAAATAGAGAGAGAAAGAGGGGAGAGGGAGCGAGGGAGGGATAGGTAGGTATAGAGAGTAGAGAGAGATATAGAGAGATAAACGGAGAGGGATGAGAGATAGAAAAATGCAGAGAGGGAAGGAGGGAGGGAGATAGATATTGGAAAGGGAAGGAGAGAGAGATGGACATGTAGAGACATAGTTCTTGAGCTCAAGGAAGATATTGTTAGATAAAGGGATGGAGATAGTGAGAGAGAGAGAGAGAGGTCTAGAGAATAAGAGATGAAAATGAGTGAGATAGGGAGAGAAAGATGAAATTTGACCTCCTAAGTACTAAAATTTGACCTCTTGATTACTAAAATTTGACATGCTGATTACTGAAATTTGACTAAGTCTGGAATTTTTAAGATCTTCCAAAAACTAGAATTTTTATTAGAACTCTTAGAGATCTGAAACCACGCTCAAACATCATGCCTATATATACATGAAATATAACTTAAAGTATAAGAAAGTAAATGTCCATATGTAAATGTCAAGTTATACTTAAATGTTTATTTTATGTATATAGTTTCCCTGACAGAGAAAGCGAAAATCTAGTTCTATGCAAAGTAGGCCATTTGGCGCTTGCCAAATGACTCATCACATTTGGTGCTCACCAAATTTGGCGCTCACCAAATGGCCTGCTTTGGACGTGTTAATTAACAAGATTTGCCAAATTTTCTCATATTTTTGTCTGTGCTCCCCGTCTCATTTGCACATCTTTCAATGTAATTTTATAAAAAAAATGTGATAGCGTTAACCTCTCTCTTAGCTATCTAAATATATAATTATTTTTTCATTTTGATTTAGTTAAGGTTTTGATCCATGGCTTCTATTGTAAATGCCTTCATTTTTGGTCAAAAACCAACATGTGCTAGGTTTAGGATAGATTTTTACATGTTCATTGGAACGTGAAACAAATTAAATTTTTTGAAACTAGACTCCATTCTACACATGATGAAAAAAAAAATTCAATTTTTGATTAGTTCGCAAAAAAATTGGGGAGGAGCACGCTCAAATTTCAGCTTTTCAGGATGTGTCCACTTTGAAAATTCATAAAATATTATATATTCATTAAAAAAATTATCTGAAAAAAGGAAGATAAACTACATGGTGTTAGCTAATTTCTCACCATTGGGATTTTTGAAATTCTAAAAAAAAGTTAACCAAAATAGGACCTTTGCCCCCTTTGTGACCCTTAATCTTCATTAATTTCAAAAAACAATAGTAGCTTAGAAACTAGACTCAGAGCACTTCAACTTTTTTTCTTGCCGCATCTTGAAATTTTGAGCGTAACTATGTTCATTTTTTTGTGCAAATCAGATTTTGTTGATTTCAGAAAGAAAAAAAAAAAAGTGGCATCTTAAGAGCCAAAATTGTGTCACAGATTGGTGCACTTACCCTACTATGTTGTTTATGTGATATTTTCTTTGCAATTTTCATAATTTGAATAGAATGCTGAGTTGGAACCATGTCCTTGACTCTTTTTTTCCAAGCATATCTCTATACAAATTATGTTATGTCATGAAATAAATTGTTTAGGTATTTCCCTTTTATGATTGTTATTTCAAGCATAGCAGATCACTAAGCGGGCCCTTAGATCACAACTACAAGATAGGCCTACCGTGCTTTATATCTAATTTTTGGCGCATCGCCCTAGTTAGATCCTTTTATTTTATATTTGCTTCATTTTCTCATTCAAAACCCTGGTTATAAAAGAAGCTGGCTTCTTTAAAATCTGGAGGTCACTCAATTTGGCGCAATAGGTCCTCCCTAAAACTGATTTTCCCACAAAGGGATGTTTCCTTGTCAAATTTTGGCATCAACATACCCCTCTTGGTCATTTATAGATGTTATTCCTTCTTTGGAATGTTTGTTCTTGAGATAACTAAAAAATAAATTTGTTCCCTTGTCTCCTTCTTTCATCCAATGTAGCCTAGCCCTTAATTGTGCTCCTTGACCTCGATAATTGTAATGCCCCACCAAGTAACCTTAAAGGAAGTTGCAATTAACATCATAAGTGAACCAATTTTTTTTTTATAAAGTGCATTTAACATACACATTCACTTACTAGTTCACAACAACCTCTAAGGCTACAAGATTAGGATTACTTAAACCCACACATACATATTACATATAGCCATAGCCTTGTGAACTTTATGAAATAAACATCATACATCATAAGAATACCATATAACATAATAAGATAATCAACCAAGATACAATCTCATAAACATTAACTTAATCCAATAGTTACATCACTCATTCCTAGAATGAGGCAATAGTACAAATGTATTACAATTACATAAATCCACCTCATAACAAAAAAGGGATAAAGTATCATATACAAACTGAAATATTACAATGCAAGGAAATTACAACAAGAACCGCGAGCTGTCCATCTGGATGTCTCACCACCAAGTACTGAAGATCGATGGAGACCCAACGGTTTTTGTGCATGTTCCACCCTACCAATGTGGTACCCGAAGGCCCACCCTCCATGCTAGGAGATAGTAACAAAGTAACATGGACAAAGATCTACAATCCACTAACCAAAGACAGACTCATACTGACTCAAACTGACATAACCAAATAAATGCCATCAATAAGTACAAATCCAGTTCAACTCAAGTACAACACAAGTACCAATCAAATACAATACAAGTACAACTCCAACATCACTGACATAGGTCACATTGCTTCCAGACATAAAGTAGATCAAGTATGTTCACTGAACCATACATATAAAACAATTAACAACAGTTGTCCTAGATAGAGTGTCATCGCAAGGTTTGTCATGAGATCTCCTTTGGGCATTCTTCATAGGCTCTGGCACAAGTAATCCTGGTGGCCTCAACTGAATCCTGACACTCATACTCACTCAAGCAGAATCAACTATCTCTCGCACGGACAAGATAGTTGATCTTGCCATTCCAGGCCTTCTCACTCATCCCAAGTCTAAACAAGCCCTTGTGTCTATGAGTGAGGATTAAATTATCTTGATTAGTGAGAAGTTAGTCCTAATCTTCTAAGTACATTATTTTAATTATCACTTGTTTAAATCACTCCTGAAGGTTATCTAGTTTACCTCTTTGGGCTCTGGCGCCTAACAGAAGCCACTCTTCTATTTGACAACACACACCCAAACAATCCACTAAGGGAACCACAAGTGCATACCAACTAGGCATCATAATCCACTCCAACACAAGGAGGATACAAATAATATAAACTCACTCCAAACATCTTGGAGGCAACAATCACATAGTCCACTCCTTTCATAGGAGGTACAAAAGATCTCACTCCAAACATCTTGGAGGCAACAACACATAGTCCACTCCTTTCACAAGAGGCAACAAGATGAAACCACATCATAAGGTCACTCCATACAAGGAGACACGGATCCCATAATCCGTTCCTAAACCAAGGAGGTGCAAACATCCTCGTTCATGAAAATCGGGTAAAACTGAAAAGACGCCATGCACTACCCAAGGGAAAACAACTGGATGGTATAAAGATTCAACAACCCTTATCCTCTAAGTTCTTCTGGAAGACTTATAATTTAGGACTAACACTAAATCCCAAAACCAACAATGCAACTTGATGACATAGCAATAAAAACATTCAAGTCATCAATCAAATCTAATATTTGGATTTTCTAAATCCATACTCATTTAATAGGTAGTGTTGACAAAGTCAAAGACACAATAACTAGATTATCTAAAATAATCATAACCTCTATTTCCCCTTTCATTATTGAAAATCTAAAACAATTAAACTTACTTCCCTTTACTGAATACAGAGAATTAAATCCTTTAAGATAATCATGAGGAAAATACTACTTTTGGATATGCTAAATCCATATCTCTTTCATAATCCAATCACAATAATTCAATTAATCTAAATATAAATTAATTAAATAACATAATTAGTTGTCTCATCAATAAAAACAACTTCTAAATTTACTTTTAAATCGACACAAATCCATGCAAATACACTCTTTCCATTTTCTAACCAAATCTTACATCTCATTCAATATTCTATTTAAAACATTCAATCACTTGAATATAATAACATATTGTTTCTCTATCCATTTTCCATATACACAAGCAATCCATTTTTAAACCTCTATTCAATAATATATTGCATGCATCTCATATTAATAATTGAAAATACTCATAGATATATATATACATTTCAATATATTTTCTTCAATCATATTAACAAAATAAATATTTCCTTTTAAATCAAGTAATTACTTCTATTAAAAAATATATTTCTCTATACATTTTCTACACATACTAATCATTTCTTTTAGAACACTAATAATACTCAATTTGCAAACAACATAATAAAATAAAATAAAATATTATTTATTCTCTCAAATGGATATATACCTTCAATATATATATATATATATATATATATATATACTAAATATAAATTAATATATTTAAATATATTTAATCATTAACATATCTTCTATTCTTTGCAGAATATAAAATTGTTTAATTCAAAATAAAATATCCCTTATCATTAATTTTCTAAAATATATATATTTTTCCAATTAAATCAAATTAATAATTGGACCTTTTACACATGAATTTAAATTCCACAATTAAATTTTAAATTATGCATTCTTTAAATCAAATATTTAACTCCTTCAATTAAACTTTAACATGCCATTTTAAAATAAACAATAATTTCCCCATACGTTTATAATTTTAATTCCACTAATCTAATATACAAATTTTATTTAAAATAATATAAATAAATATAATACTTTAATATTATAATAACAATACATAAAATATTAATATTTATAAATATCAATTTATTATTATTTTATTTTCAGAGCAGCCATGGGAAAATAATTTAATAGCAGTCTCATGTTTCAAGCATAACTCAAAAACTACGATTTGAGTATTTACCATTTTTTGACAGGGATAAGAAAATTTCAAAATGCAGAAACCCTTTAAATTTTCTGACAACCCAGTTTGTGTAAGTGGAGTTATAGGCGACGCAACTAGACCATTTTACCATGAAAATATAACTATACTGTAGATTTTAAAATCCGATTTTTAATAATAAACAGAAGGTTTCATTTTCTCAAAACATTCTAAATGCATTGTTCAATCTCCATGTTTTATTTCAATAACAACAAAATCGATTTCCCCAAATAATTTAAATTCAACTAAGGTTTTTACAATTTTCACTCAAGAATTTTTACAAGCAAAGGCTGTAAATTTATTTAATTCTTTTCTTCTAATATCAAATTTATTTTCTAAAACAGATTTAACAAACAAATATTTAATCACTACTATTTTAAAGAAAAACAATCAAGAACAATAAAACACAAAAAGGAAAACCTGGTACAAGAAGCTACAGGAAGAGATGAATTTCTGATGCAAGCCTCCTCCAAAGATTTCCTGAATTTTCTTCAATCCTCCAATGAATCCAATCCAAAATCCAACAAATGCAAACAATATTTCCTTCAATCAATTCTACAATCAAACTTTCTTCAAACCCTTGTGCAAATTTTCCAAAATTTCTTCCCTGCTGTAAAAATGTATTTTTCTAAAAACTTTCTGCCCTAAAATTAAAACATGTATTCTTTATAAATCACAAATACCTAATACAACCCTACTTCACATTACATGCAAATTAGATATTTCAATTTCAATATTTACAACCCTAATTCACATTACATGCAAATTAGATATTTCAATTTCAATTTCACTTTCAATTTAAAATGCAATTTCAAATAACAAATTAATTTCCAAAGTTGCAACCAATTTCCCAAATAAATATTTAATTACAATTTCTAATTTAATTACCACACGTTGGAATTAAATTCCAAAATTAATTCTAATTCTTTTATTTCCTTTCATTCTCTTGCATCACATTTACTTAATTAATTTAATTATTTAATAACTAAATTCAACCCCTTGGATCAAATTTAATTAATTAAATAAACTAAATATAATTAATTAATTTAAATATAAACTTTTATCCACATTGCATTATTTAAATTAAATAACCATCAACATGATTTAAATGCAATTATTCTAAATATCTATTTCTAAATCAATAATTCTTCAGAATTAAATAACATCAAAGCAAGACAAACAATGACTCGACACACACAACTGACGACACACTAAGGCTAGGGTGTAAACTTGACACATGTTACCTAGCTACTATCTCCCGTTCAACTTAACCGTTGGATTGACATGCTCAAACCTGTGAAACCAGGTGGAGTCGATGTCATGTACCTGCAATCCTGCAACCAAGTAAACAACATCATACAATATATCCAGCATATAATACACACCGTGAAGAAGGAATTACGGATTCATAGGGCGCTCGCAAGCGAGTGATGCAAAACCGTCCTCTTCACCAATACACTCATTGAAACTGACACTTCCATCATAATCCAGGAATCTCATAATAACATCTCATGTTAACTCTACAACATCATTAATTCATAATGCATGTGAAACAATAATCAGATATCTGCATCCCACAATAATAGTTGTCGCTCAATAATAGCAATCAAAATATCATAACAAAATGTATCCAGTATCAAAGTAACTGCAACCAAACATAGCATAACGCAAACCAAACAAGAAGCAAAACGGAGGGGTATTACAATAATATTCAAATATTTCAAGTTTTGTTTCAGCAGAAACATGTTGAAGAGAGATATTAGTTGGTGCAGGATTTAAAATAGCTCTACTTTATTCCAATTGATATCTTAATATTTTTCCCATTCTTGATCTTTTTCTAGCCATTTTTTTCCATATGATCTTAGAAAAGTAAAGAAGCGTATAATAGAATCATTCCACCATTATAACAAGCTATCATTTTATTGAGGTATGGGGGCATCATTCCAAATGGAAATTAGAGAAGCAAGGCAATCTGGTTGGTTAAGGTGGGACATGTTGAGCTTGAAGGGAAAACTAGTGGTGTGAGATGGGAAAGGAGACAAATTATAGGACAACAAAATTGGAAGGTGATCTAAGAGATAGGAAGCAACATCAAATTTAATAAAAGTTTTATGTGAAGAGGAGACAATGGATAGGGAATAATCTATATAAAATCGAATAAGACAACTAAGCTTTCTTAATTCACATTCTCGTAGGTTAGACCATGTAAACCAGTGGTGAGAATGAGAATCATTTTTTAATAAAAAAATGGGATCAACAAATCCCATGGTATTTCTAGTTAAGATCCAAGCATCATATTCTTTTTCTGAAATCTTAAATGGGTTGTACCAACTTCTATCCTGGTGGTTTTCCACCATGTTAAAGTCACCTCCCCAAACCCATTAATTTGTTAAAAGGTTATTTACCATCCAATCCCATAATTTGATTCAAGAAGAGGATTCATTGGGGGCATATATGGAGCAAAGACCAATGGATCTTCCTTGGAGCAAAAATAAACACCAAACACAATTATTATTGGGGTCAAATCCTTAAGAAATTATAAATTTGGCTAACCAAGACCTGTGCAACTCCTAAAATTGCACCCCACTTTCCTCACTATGAAGCACACATTTAAACCAACCATCTTTCCATAAGGATTGAAGGGTAAGTGGAGGCAAGTTTCTCCTATTTTGACTTCTTATAGAAAAATTACATTTACCCTATGTATTTGTAGAGCTTTCTTAATATGTACTTTTCTTGAGGGGATAGATATGCCCCTTACATTCCATGAAAAAATTAAAAGCTTCATTGGATTTTGGGAAGAGAATCCATATCCTTTGAATCCATTACTTTAAACTGATTAGATCCCATAAAGAATTTTGTTGTTGTAGTGGAATTAAAGCTCCAGAGAGGTCATCAACAAGGGATCTAGATTATTCGGACTAAGAGTGCTTAGAGAGGGAAATTTAGCTCTATAAGCAACTGATTGGTTCCCAAAGCTATGCAAATTTGAGATTTCCATTCTTTTCTTAACCATCCTCCATCCTTCCTCAAGGATGGCCTCCTTGAAGGAAGAAAATTTAATTGAAGGAGAATTATGAGATGGGGAAGTGATTGAAGAGGATTTTCTATAAACGAGGAGTGACAAGTTGAGGAAAAGGAAGGGGTTCTTGTAGGAGGAGAAATGTATGGAGATGGAGAAGGGGAACAACACCTTGTGGGGATTTTTCAAGAGGGAGATAAACAATATCAACATAAGGAGTGTGAATTGAAGAAGGGGATTGGGAAGAAGGGGAGGGACCTTGACTTTGGGTTTACAATCTGAGAAATCTCTAATTAGATTACCTTCTTTGCATCAATAAAAGCATGCATTAGGATTGTTAACCTGTAGGAAATGGGTTGAGAGAAGCTAAAGCCTAGTCCAACAAGTTGAAGTGAATCAGGTAGTGATTGGTTCGGATAAACTTCAATGCAAACCCTAGGTTGAACACAAAGACTTGAGAATTTATCTACATTATTCTTATACCATAATACTTTTCCTAATTGGGTTGCCATGTCTTTAAGAAATGGTTTGAAAGCAAATTTAAGGAAGGGGAATTCTACCCACATTGGGTAATGAGACTTGGAAGCTCCCTTTAGGTCAAAGTTAAAATCCCATGCATGTAAATAACATATTTGAGCACATATAGTCTCAAAATCATAATGCAGTGTTTCTTGAGCATGATCAATTAAATTTAATATGTGCAAGAAATGTACCCTTTGCCCAAGCCTCTGATAGATTATATTATTCAACCCCTATTTTCCCAATGTGTTTTAGCCCATTTATAAAAATCTTGCTCAGAAGGAACTCTAAGAAGGAAAAATAAAATAGCTGGACTGCATTCAAGAGTCTTACCTCTCTTGTTAGCTTCTTGATGTTGGGGACAATAATTGGGCATTCTTGTGTTTGATTGGGAATATAAATGCTTATCCTCCACTACATTAGTCGATATCAAGTTTTTTGTTGCTTGGGAGGAAGAGGGTCGATGATTTAGACTACCTATTTCTTCCATGACGTTTTCAGATGGCTTGGGGAGGGCTAGCAATGGGGTTGTGGGAGAATTAGTTGCATTTTCTAGTGATTTGGAGAAAGAGGGACGTTGGAGCTCTTCTAAACATGAGTAGGGTTTATCTCATTCTTTTTTCATTGACATTATGAAAATTTTGGTGGGTTCTCTGACAAAGGCGAGCGACTAGGGCATACTGAGTTTTAACACCAACGATTCCTACACTAACACTTTCCTTGCTACAAATTTTTGGCTATCGAGTCTCAACTCTTTTCAATATGCTTCAATTCACTCATTAAATACTTTAACTAGAAGCCAAGCAAAAATAGTCCATATACTTGATATTAAATTCTCATTTTCCAGGGTCTTTAATTATTACACTTGAGCAATATGACAATTGTTGATCATCATCATAATTGTAGCAAGATTCTTTAGAGAGGCCCCTCGAGTAAGAATAATCATACATAATGACAAGCACAATGTTAAAGTTAGGTGAAGTGACATCTTTAATTATTACAATTGAACATCATGACAGTTGTCCACCACATAATTTCTTACATAGTCCCCTCCACTAAAAATATTAATTATTACAGTTGAACATCATGACAATTGTTCATCACATAATTATGACAAGATTTCTTACATAGACCCCTCCACTAAGAATAAAGGTAAAGAGATGAAGTGAGACCCCTCCACTAACAATAAAGGTAAGAACAAAATGTTAAAATAAGGTGAAGTGAAATCTTTAATTAAACATGATGACAATTGCCCATCATATAATTATGACAAAGACCTCTCCACTAAAAACAAAGGTAAAAACACAATATTAAAAGAAGTGAGATCCTCCACTGAGAATAAAGATAAAAACAAAATGTTAAATAAAGTGAGACCCCTCCACTAAGAATAAAGCTTCATTCTAGGACAGATTTGTTGCTGCTTTTTCTGTTTCTTTTACTATTGAGGTTATCCTTTTCTTATTCCAAAGGAATAAAATAAAGGTAAGAACAAAATGTTAAATAAGTGAGATCTTTAATTATTACAATTGTGACTAGATTCCTTGAGTCCCCTTTGCGTTCATTTTATGTGTTGTCCACCATCATCATAATTGACTTCTGTGGTTGCAACTTGCACACCATTTCTTCCACGTGTTTTCATCGCTATATTTATCACGACTCTCTCCTGGAAATACACAACACTTCACCTCCTCACCACCAAGCCTTCTTTCTTTCCGGTTTATCTTTTATCGTGTCTGCCTGTCAAAGCTCAAGCCCCATTCCATGAAATCTACTTCTACTTCAAGGCGTCAACCAGATAATGAGCATACAAATGCATCTCAAGAAATTGCTTCATCTCCATCTACTTCTGCTACACCCTCAGTGAGTACCCTGTTTTCATCTTGTTTCAATTGTTGTTCTTTCCTTCTTTCTCTGTGTTCAACTCAATCCAGTTCCCCGCCATATGCATCTGCCTCTACTACTCTGGTTACAAATGCATCTCAAGAAATTGCTTCATTGCCATTGACAAATGCTTTTGAAGAGCCCGTATCATCTCCATCTACTTCTGTTGAATCCTCAATGTCAGGGAAAAAGCTACCCTACAACGTGTTTATTGTAGACACATAAAAATGACCTAGGCTTGCAAGCTCTATTTCTAATCTCTTTCTTCCTAGCATAATTAAGACATTTTAATTATGTCCTTGGTCCACATTCGACTATTAATTAAATAATTCATGATTATTTAATTAATTCATATCTTTTTATTCTTCATGATTATTAAATAAATAAATTTTATTTATTTATTTAATTACGTCACTAATTGTCTAATGTCTTTCTATAATTAAATAAATTTCTTAATTTATTTAATTATCCTTGTCCATTATGTCCTTTTGATTATTAAATAAATAACTTTATTTATTTATTTAATCTCTAATTTAAATTCCTCTTATAATTAAATAAATTCTTTTATTTATTTAATTATGGCCATCTTCACATTCTCCTCATTTTAAATAAAATCATTTATTTAAAATAGTCCCACAACTTGAATTAAATAATTTTATTATTTAATTTCTCCTCTTTTATTGTGCTCATTTTAAATAAATCTTATTTATTTAAAATAAGTCTCCCTTTCTAAATTCCCTCTTTAGTAAATAATTTAATTTAATTTATTTACTGTCACATGACCCCACCCCTTTTTGAATTAAAATAGTTTTTAATTTAAAAAGTCAACATTCTCTCTTGAATCAAATAATTTTATTATTATTTGATTCCCCAACAACTTCGTTTTGTGTGCCTTGTCACATGCATTGTCAACCCTTGATTTGATTTTTCTTAAAATCAATCTTGTCCATTCATTTCGAATTTGACCTAATGTTGCCCTAACCCTAATTGTGGGTTGTCATATTGAATCTTGTCCACAGATTCTAGGGCATTTGTCAATCTTTAATCTCATCCGTCCATACAAAATTGCATTTTCTATAAAATGTCAATTTTGTCTTCATTTTGAGATCCTTGGCTATCCATTATTATCTCTCTCTCATTTCATCTTGCATTTCCATATTTTGGCATTTCACATCTTATACTTTCATGTTTTTATCTTGCATTGTCATATTTTAGAGATTTTAGCATGTTTATCATAGCATATCTAGGCTTTCATTTGACATTAGCTTAGAAATTGTAGATGTTTACTATTTGCAGTAGGGCATAGTCTACATCTAGGTCATTTCAAATCCTTCAATGTTTGCTTAGGGCTTGTCATTTCTATTGGCTTGCTCTTCACAAATCTGAGGGCAATCAATCATATTCAGCAAATTAAGGAGGTGTAATGGAGGTTAGTCATGGAGGATGAAGACAATCTATAAGATTGTTCATCTATTCCTTTGCACTCCATTACCAACTAATGGGTTTTTAGGTTTCATTGCATTATTATAGTTTGCTAACCTAAATAGGAATTTCCCATTGTTACATTGGTGAACCCGACATATTTTGACAAAGTTTGAGGAATTTTGGAGTTGGATCTTTTGTTGCAGGTGTTGTTGGCTTTTTATTGCAGGTTTTTGAACTAGTTTGGAGATCAAACCCTAGTTTTTAAATATTCAACCATATCTTACAAACGGCTCCATATTTTTGGATAATTTTTTTTTTGCAAGTTGGAGACAGTATCAAGAGCTTCTCGTCCAAAAATCAGAATTTTTGGAGCTATTTTCAATTTTTTATAATTTTTTTGGTTATTTTCATGAAAAATCAATTGTGAGAGCACATCTAGTCATGGTCTCCAAAGTCCCATCTCCTTGCATACACTTGAGGATACATGTCAAGAGGCAAGTCCAAAGCATGACATTATAATATCACCATCATGTCAAGATCAAAGAGGGCCATCCCATGACCCCATCTTTACGTCCATTCAAGAAGTCCTCCTAGACAATCATGGCATACCAAAGACACCTATCCTTGGCCAAGAGTCCATCCAAAACCAAGTCATTCAAGATGACCCTATCCTTAGTCAAGATCTTATTTCCAATCATGACATTCAAAAGGCACCCATCTTTGATCAAGACACTATCTTTGATCAAGAAGTCCAAAATAATCCACTCCTTGACCTATATGCCATTCATGATGAAACACTTGAAGATGATTCCATCCAAACTTCAAGTATTGACACTTCCAAAAGTGAGACACTTGCCTCCATGGGACACATAGATGATCTACCACTAGAACAAGAGTCTTCTAGCATGGACATATTTGCAAATGATCAAGCTATAGCGGAATTCAATGGGTTCTATGAAAATGACCATGAAGACGGTTTTGACATAGAATTGGAAGCACCAACAAAATCATCGGAATCTGACATGTCAGAAAATCAAACCGAATATATTAATCAAAAATATTTCCAACATATCAATAAAGCTACAACATCCTATCAATTAGGATCATATAAGTTTGTCAGAGCAGGCTTTCTTGTAGAGGAGAAGATTTCAAGCATTAATTTCCCCAATAAGGATGGGTTAGCATCTTTCTTCCAAAGTAACAAGTATCCCATTGCCAACAAAATCTGTCAGAACATGCATTATCAAGGAAAAGGACTCAACATACATGAGCAAGGCATTATTGAACCAATTCAAGTACAGGAAAATTACAGACATGAAGGTCTTGGCTATTCATTAGTCAGAAAGTCAAATGATGTTAGTGGTCCCTCCTCGATACTGGGGGCAACTTTATCTAATACAAATGTCAAAGTGAATGTCATAAGTAGTCCTTGTCATAAGGTTGTTGCCAACACTCCTTCCATCCACATCATACACCGTCATTCCAACAAGAATAAGCCTTCCATTTGGAACCAACAAAAACAAAATTCTTACAAATACAAAATCCAAAATCCAATGTCAAAGGCCATGGAATCAAACAAAAAGTCAAGTGGACAAATAAAGCTAAAGTGGATCCCAAAACAAAATGGATCAAGTCAAGAAAAGAATGAATCAGGCAAAGAAAATAGGCCAAATCCAAAAGTCAATCAACATGTGGAGCCACAGCACAAGAGGACTCCCACATATAATACATGTCCACCTCCATCAAAATGGCCATCAAGCAAGACATATAAAAGTGTTGGTTCTAAACGCTATCAAAGATCCAACCTCCATCATCAATTAACCAAATTTTGGAAAATAAAAACGGCTACATCCAAACATCCCACCAACCCGTCCATGTCCACCATCATCCATCATAATCCTACATCTCGCCTAAAGTCCAAATGTCCCATGTCACAAATCCATAAAATATTGGTAGCAACTCTTTATCATAAGGACTCTCATGGCACTCTATCGCGATGTGCATATTCTGATAAGGCCAACTCTAGTATCAACAAGGATCACAATGACATCAATCAGTTGTATGCAAGTGCTATCATCCTGACAAGGCAACTAATTCAGAAAGGTAATTATTGGCATGTCATGGCACCAGTCTCTACATCAACATTGTCAAAGGGTTCAGCACAATCAGTGGTCATCTAAAGCATCAAGGCTATCCGTCAAAATGCAAAAATACAAAAAAATTGAAAAATCAGAAAAATCATCACCTTGATGAAAACTTGGCAAACAAGCATCATGGTGACACCAAAAAAAAAATAAAAAAAAATAAAAAAATAAAAATCCAGAAAATAGTAAAGAGAAAAATTTCGTCCAATAGTGAAAACTTGGCAAACAGGCGCTTTGGATAAGTACCATGATGAAAACCTGGCAAATAGGCGTCATGTGTAGAATAAATCATCTATGTGGACCATTACACTTGGGGGCAAGTCATCTCGTCTCCCATGCCCTTCACATGACATTTCCTATGACATTTCCATCTACCCATCTAAACCTTATTGTGTCCATCCATTGTTCCACCTATTTTGATCTTGACAAAGATTGGGGCAAAAACACAAATCATGCTTTGGAAATCTTTTTGACATGTCTATCTTCTGGTCATACCTTAGTCATTGAATACAATGTCATTACCATCATAGCCTCATGTGTCATCATCCTTCGAGACCATATGATATTCTCCTATTCCAGGCCATCCATTGTCCTTTTATACCTATCACCCATCTTGGTTTCCCTTGTCAATGGTCTAAAGATCCCTCATCATCCCATCTAGTCCCCATCAAGTCATTCCACATGCAACAATATGGAAAACCTAGCCCATCATCCAAAACATTCCTTGACTTTGTCCCTGGCCCTACTGCAGACTTTTATCCTCTTGTCATATCATTGTCATCCTCACGTTGTTTCGGGATGTGTCCTTCCCATGTCAAACAATGTTGTCATTGTCATTGTCACCTGTCAATTGGTATTCAACTTGACTAGTGAAAAAATCATGGTTGTCCTTGGATTCATGTGCGTCGACATCATTCACATGTATTTCTCACAATTTTCGTAAAACATCAAAAAGACCTAAAAAGTCCTAAAAAAATCTTAAAAATCTGAAAAAGTCTTGAATAAAATCCTAAAAATCGTATAAAGTCCTGAAAAAAGACCTAAAAATTGAAAAATGTCCTGAATATAAATACAAAAACATCCAAATCATTGTCAAAATCCCAAAAACAGAGTCAAAGTCAATAGTATATTGTCAAGTCCGTTGAGTCAGTCAATCTTTGTCATTTGTCTGAACTACGTTGTCTCTGCGCATTTGCTACGTAGGCAAGATTCATCTTTGAATCCCCGAGACATTAGGTTAGTCCTTCTAGGTTTGTCAAAATAAAATCATGATTCAAACTCTTGTCCTTTGGACAACGTCATTGGTCATGTCGAACTACAAGGTCTCTGAGTGCATGACGTAGGCAAGGCCATCAATCGATGAGCCCCCGAGGCCGCACTAAGTCAGTCCATTAGGGTTCATGGCACAGTATTTTCATACACGTCAAGTTTTCTTCAAGTCAAGTGAAATATTCCATCAATCCCGAGCAAGCAATCAACAGTCTATCTCATCATCAATTCTGATCAATTCAACAGTGACATGAAATCAAATTCTATCAAGATAATTGAACCTGGCAAAACTTTGGGGGTTCTTCTTCAGATGTGTCCTTCTGAAGAGAAACTTTCATCAATCCTTTATGCTTTTGGATGTGTCCTTCCTAAGCATTGTCCTCATCATCTGGCATTTTGATGGATTCTCCTAACTCCGAGAATTGATCTCCTAGATATCAACGTCATTCAGGATGTGTCCTTCTTGAATTTGATATCGCTTGACAGTTGGCAACCTTGATCTTAAAACACTTGGCAAATACTTGGCACGTGTCTTTGGCCTTTTCATCATGTTACTAGTTTTTCAACGAGATCCCGACAACAAGATTTAGAGAAACAACAATGTCTCATGACGTTTGTCTTGTCTTTTGACACTCATGTTACTAGTTTCTCAACGATGTCCTGACTACGAGATTTAGAAAAATAGTGATGTATCATGATGGTGGCGTTATTTTGTTCTTTTGTCAATCATGTTGCTAGTTTCTCGAGGATGTCCTGGAAACAGGATTTAGAGAAGCAACGACATTTCATGGTTTGTCCTTGTCTTTTTTCTGCTTGCGGTTGGTTATGACAAAAGCACTGGGGCAATTGCGCTTCTAGTATGGGTCATGATCGTCCTTTTCTATGACTGCTTATCTTACGTGATGGTGCAATCTTGCACACCTTGATCTATGTCATATCATGGTGTTTATTGGCCATTACAATAATCTGCCCAGTGATGATTAAAGAGCAATAAATATTAAAGTCCTATGGTAAACGTTGAAGGATTTGATCTAGGAACTAACATGCATCTCATAGAGGCATTGCATTCATATCATCAGCCATATCTTTTTCACTAATATTTCTTTCTCTCCGTATTCTATTCTTCTCATTCCATTTCAAGAGCACACTTGTGTTCTTGAAACCCAACTGTCCTCTCGAAGGGGCATACTGCAACCCTCCTCGTCATTCTTCCTCATTTTATCTTGCATTGGGGCATATTTTTGACGTATTTTCTTTACCATAATGTGACAGGCTGCATTATGACAAAGAGGGGCAAATGTAGACACATAAAAATGACCTAGGCTTGCAAGCTCTATTTCTAATCTCTTTCTTCCTAGCATAATCAAGACATTTTAATTATGTCCTTGGTCCACATTCGACTATTAATTAAATAATTCATGATTATTTAATTAATTCATATCTTTTTTATTCTTCATGATTATTAAATAAATAAATTTTATTTATTTATTTAATTACGTCACTAATTGTCTAATGTCTTTCTATAATTAAATAAATTTCTTAATTTATTTAATTATCCTTGTCCATCATGTCCTCTTGATTATTAAATAAATAACTTTATTTATTTAATTAATCTCTAATTTAAATTCCTCTTATAATTAAATAAAAAAAATTATTTATTTAATTATGGCCATCTTCACATTCTCCTCATTTTAAATAAAATCATTTATTTAAAATAGTCCCACCACTTGAATTAAATAATTTTATTATTTAATTTCTCCTTTTTTATTATGCTCATTTTAAATAAATCTTATTTATTTAAAATAAGTCTCCCTTTCTAAATTCCCTCTTTAGTAAATAATTTAATTTAATTTATTACTGTCACATGACCCCACCCTTTTTTTGAATTAAAATAGTTTTTAATTTAAAAAGTCAACATTCTCTCTTGAATCAAATAATTTTATTATTATTTGATTCCCCAACAACTTCGTTTTGTGTGCCTTATCACATGCATTGTCAACCCTTGATTTGATTTTTCTTAAAATCAATTTTGTCTTCATTTTGAGATCCCTGGCTATCCATTATTATCTCTCTCTCATTTCATCTTGCATTTCCATATTTTGGCATCTCACATCTTATACTTTCATGTTTTTATCTTGCATTGTCATATTTTAGAGATTTTAGCATGTTTATCATAGCATATCTAGGCTTTCATTTGACATTAGCTTAGAAATTGTAGATGCTTACTATTTGCAGTAGGGCATAGTCTACATCTAGGTCATTTCAAATCCTTCAATGTTTGTTTAGGGCTTGTCATTTCTATTGGCTTGCTCTTCACAAATCTGAGGGCAAACAATCATATTCAGCAAATTAAGGAGGTGTAATGGAGGATGGAGACAATCTATAAGATTGTTCATCTGTTCCTTTGCACTCCATTACCAACTAATGTGTTTTTAGGTTTCATTGCATTATTATAGTTTGCTAATCTAAATAGGAATCTCCCATTGTTACATTTATCAACCATCACGGTCCCGATGTCAAAAAAGACGGTCACGGCCACTTTTTATACTACCTTCAATGTCATGGGATTGAGGGTTTTCCTTGATAAAGAAGAGCTTGAACTGGGGAATTTCTTGACTCGGGAAATTAAAGCAGCAATGAACAGTGCTTCGCTCCATATAGCTATATTTTCTCAGAATTATGCACAATCCCGCTGGTGTTTGGAAGAGCTTTCATTTATGCTTAGAACTGGTACCCGGATTATTTCTATTTTCTACCATGTTCAGCCTGATGATGTCAGATATGCGAAAGGAGTGTATGCTGATGCCTTCTCGCGCCACACAAAAAAGGGTAGATACACCGCAGAGAAGATCCAGGAGTGGAAGAATGCGCTCAACAATGTTTCCTGCAATATCGGCGAGATCATTCATAACAATGAGTGAGTAGTGAATAATTTGTTTTAAGTACTTATTCGGTGCTTTTATTTTATTTCTTATTTTTTCTGTATACATGTCATGGTAAACGATGTTTGTCCTGTTTCTTTTCTATGATATGTTCAGTGACTATGGGAAGGTGGTCAAGAATATTGTTAATCGGGTTTTGAAAGAAATAAAATATGTGCCATTTGTTGCCGAACATCCAGTTGGTCCAGATGAAGCTGTCCAAGACTTTGAAAGAACAGCACTTCAGTCTGCAGAAAGCCATTGCACTGTGCAAATCGTGGGAATATGGGGCATGGAAGGTTCTGGAAAAACCACTCTTGCTAAGCAATTATATAATAATAAATATGCAATTATGGAAAAGGCTAGTTTTCTATTAGATGTTAGAGATGCTGATTCCAAAAATGCATTACATAAGAAACAGCAAAAACTCTTAAAGGATCTCGGTCTTCAAGGTGTATTAGTTGACAATATAGAGGAAGGGAAGGGTATTCTGGCCTCTCCTTTGAGATCTGTTCAGGTACTCATTGTTCTAGATGACGTGGATAATGTAGATCAATTGGATGCTCTAGTGTCTGAAAAGGATAGTCTTGGATGGGGTAGTTTGATTATAGTCACTACAAGAATGTTTGAAGTACTTCAGTATTGGGGCATCTCATCCATTTATAAAATGAAAGCATTACCTCCAGTTTATACCAAACAACTTTTTTGTTGGCACGCTTTCTTAAAACCATGTCCACTACATGGATTTGAGAAGCTTGTTGAAGAATTCATAAAGATTTGCAATGGCTTACCATTATCTCTCAAAATATTTGGAGGATAGTTATATGGTAAATCAAACAAAGATTATTGGAAGAATCAATTAGAAAAGATCATTAGGATACTGCCTCGTGATATCAAAAATAGGCTAAAAGTAAGTTATGATGCCTTAGATAATGAAGAGAAGGAAGCATTTTTGGATGCAGCTTGTTTCTTCATTGGAGAGAAGAAAACTTCAGCCATTGAAGTTTGGAATGGATCAATTGGAAGTGGTCTGTGGGAAAGTCTCTTGAATAAGTGTCTTGTTGAACTTGATGATCATGACCGCATAAGAATGCATGATTATTTACGAGATTTGGGAAGAGAAATTGCAAATCATCAGTCACCTTACCGTCTTTGGTCTCTCCAGCAGACTATTAATGTTGGCAATGATGTGGAAGTAATATTAATACTTTTCTTTGTCTACCTGTATTTGTTTCATTCTTGATTCCATAAAGTTAATGTTTCCATAATTATTTTGATTTTTTTGTTTGCATTTAAAAGGAAATTGCCATTCGAGCAATAATAGCTACACCAGCTGAATCAACAAGCGAGGTTGAACAGATTCCTCGATGTTCCCAGGGTGGAGAGCTCATAGTTGAAACAAGCAAAGGATCTTGTCGCTTGGCACCCTCTTCGCTTGGATTAAAAATTCTTCAAGTTCGTGGAAATTATTATAATCAAGTAATTGGTGATCTCTCAAGAGAGCTGGTATGGCTTCGCTGCTTTGACATTAAGCAGACAGATCTTCACTCATTGAATTCATTGAACAATTTGAGGGTTTTAGAACTCTATGAATATATCTATGGAGAACATTACTTTGAAGAATTGTGGGAGACAGACAGCAATGTAAGTATCTTATGAAGCTTTACTTCGATATTTTTAATATTGATTGTGTTCAGTCAATCTCATTGAGAATTTATTGCAGGCTCCTGTGCAGTTGAGAGAGTTGCTAATTTCTTCCTGCTCAGAATTCCAAAGATTTCCAGAGTCAATAGGATGACTCAGGCATTTGAAAAAAATAGTCGTGACTGGTGAGAGCAGGCTGAGGAGTCTGCCGGAAGAATTTTGTCTTCTTCAATCGCTGGAGCACCTGGAGTTAAAGTGTTGTCAAGAGCTGTCATCACTACCCAGCAGTTTTGTATATTTGAAAAATCTGAGGCACCTTCATTTGTCTGGTTGCGTGAAATTGATGAATTTGCCACTCTCTTTCAAGGAGCTCACACTCCTGCAACACCTAGACTTAGGCTCCTGTTGTAACCTCACCTTAGAGTCGGGCATTCTGGAAAACATGATACAGTTAGAGTATTTGAAACTCTCTGATTGCAGGCAATTGGAAGAGTTGCCTAGTCACATCACAAATCAGGCCTCCTTGACAGAACTCTATTTAAGTGGTACAGAGATGAGGTTAAGGGAGGTACCAGTGAGCATTGGCCAACTGAGCAAGTTGTAAAAGATGGGCATCGGAAGTAAGTTGTTGACAAGCCTGCCAACATCTATTGGAGATTTGTCTTCCTTGACATTTCTTGAAATTTATAATTGTCAAAACCTGGAATGTCTACCTGACTCTCTGGGGCGTCTTAAGCTCTTAAGGGAGTTATATATAACGAAATCAGGAGTGAAATCCTTACCAAAATCAGTTAGGCAACTAATTAATCTTCAAAAACTGTCAATATCCGAAAGCTCAATCAGCGAATTGGATCTTGGAGCGGGGCCGTTTAATTCTTCATTGCACAACCTTAAGAGTATATCTCTACATGCAATTGAAGTGTGCAAGATTTCCATCTCCGAAGACTGTTGTCCAGGTCTTGAATATCTCAGCCTTTACCGTAATAGCCATCTAACAGAGATAGATGTCCTACCAACCACAGTCAAGATAATGGTTTTGCGAGATTGTAAAATGGTGAGGAACATAAGGGGTATTGACGGTCTGGCAAACATTGAAAGGTTGAGAATAGGCGTGTGCCCTGAGTTGGATGCGCTTCCCAGTTTTGCACAATTATCTTTTCTCCCAAACTTTATACATTTAAGGGTGCTATGGAGTGACAGCGCAGACGAGGTGGGAGGAGGCGGGTATAGAAAGTTTGGAGCGCATGGAAAGATTGAGGCGAGTGGATCTCAGATCAATCAACAGAGCAGGTGTTGAAGGTTGCATTCAAAGCATGCAGGTAATTATAGTTTATTGGTATATAGAATTCTAATTATTTTCAATTGATTGTGCATTGACTGAATGTCTTGATTTGCAGAGTTTGCGAAACTGGCCCGAAGAAACAATAATATGCATGCTGGCGGTCCCTGATGCGGCCTCACTTCTTAACTCATCTGCCTTTCCTAATCTCTCCCTCGTTGACTCCTTCGCTAACCAGAAAATCAACCTTAGCAAATACCTGAAATGGCCCTCCACTCCCGGGCGCTGCCTCCTTTGTTTTGTTGTAAATTGCGTATATCCAGAAACTTTTCTTCATTTGGATGTATGAAAGGACGATGTATGACCATGGTACGAAGTTGGAGGGTAAATGGGTGTGGACAGCTCTCATCACACAACATTTCAAAATCCACGAGAAGGCGAGAGAGTTGTGGAGGCTTTCACCAGTTTTGTTTGTATTTATCAAATTAATGTTGTTATAATTAAACGAATTAATATAAGTATGAAAATGTGTTATCACATGGTTGATAGTATATATTTTTAATAGTATTTTACTATACTTTTATCAATATTTTTAAAATATATTTAATATTTTGATATATAATAAATCTTGTTAATTTATTAATATTTACATTTTTAATATGATATTCACTAACATTTAAAACAAAAATCAATTTTACTTTTTAAAATAGACACTCAATGTCATATGAATAGATTAATCTATTATAATTTAATCATTCAAAATGTGAATCATTAAGAATTTCTTTAATTGGATATAAAAATATACAAAGGAGGGTGTCTTATCATTTCAGTAGATATTCATGTTCAAAATTAGCTATTAAATATATCAGGTTTGTGTATAAATATTTCAATACATATCTTCCTGGATGACTAATCTTTACACAATTGACTACTAAATAAAGTTTTTTAAAACAATCAAATATTTTTTTGTTTAATGGTGAACATGTTTCATAAACATCAAACTTTTATGGAAGTCCATTCCTTTATCTAAGGATCTCATTTTGATACAAATGGGGAGGATGTTGGTAAATGTTGTCGAATTAGTGGTCCATGTGATTACATTTCTTTGAGACAAATTGTCAAACAATTCGCATGCATTGTGTATGCTTCCACTTTTTTAATATATGTCTACTAAGGCATATCCAACTCTAACAAAAAATAACTTTTATATTTTTAATGAATGTTGATGCCTTGTTTCATATCTCTCATTTTGGAATAGGTTGGGAGGATGTTGACACAAGTTGTGGAATCAAGCCTTACACATGTCAATTGCATTTTCTTACAAGTTTCCTATGTCCACTTCACTAAACCTAGTTGTGCATACCCTATAATCATACGAGGCCATGAGACCACATCTCTTAAATACATTTTGTCAAACAATTCACATGCCTTGTGTATGCTTCCAAATTTTGCATAATTGTCTATTGTTGGGGATTTACACCCTTACTATATAGGGCTGAAAAAATAAAATAATGACTTCTTAATATTATGTGTTTAATTAAGAGCCAATAGCATGCACTAAATCTAATAATCAAAACATATGAAATTAATGGAATATTATGTAGCCAATTAATTACATTAGACACAAATTTTACACAGGAAACCCTCATAGGAGAGAATCCACCACCAAAGTACATTCACAATTATATCATTTATAATCAGCATTGAGTCAATATAACAAGGTTTTCAATAAACCTTTTATAGACTCAATATACAACATACCTTTCTTATACAATCTTTTAAGTGTTCAAACACTAACAATGTACAAATATATCTATTATCCATTATAATGGGTTTGTAACCTTGATTATCCTTGGCATGTTCACACAAACTATTGTATATAGACATACTCATGCAAATACCAACTATCTAACAATTTATCTAACTTATAAAATATAAAGAATTATGTAGCTATATATAAAAAATACCTGGCATCAACATACCACACTTACCATAAAGTATGATGAATAAATAGTTACAAATTTCATTGTTTGTGCACACTATCAATAAATAGTTACAACCTTTACACTATCGGTATCAATGTGTTTCTAGTACAACAACCACTACTACCTTCTTGCTTGTAATAGAACATACAAACATAATGTTACTTCATATTAGTTTTGGTACCTTGTGTCATCTTCTAGGACATTATCCAAACCTTGGATCATGTTACATATTCATCAACTCTTCTAAAGGTGCACCTACACCAATGATCATTATTTTGGAAAGTACTAAACATCTATGTAATAGCAAGCTCTTTCAAAAATATTGTAGTGGTTATCACAATATATCCATATGTAGAAAATCATGTATGATGGACTACAACTACTATCATAATATAACCACATGTTAATCAATATAAAATGCTATACCACAAGTTCAAAAACTCATCAGATTCCAATGTAAATAATACTATACTCTTTCCACAAGAACTCTCTTAGGTGAAAATAACTTGAGTCACATCTTTCTCCCACTTGATATTTACCATAGAAGATAGTGTAGTATTTCAACCTAAAATATCAATCTTATGCTTGATAATGGAATAAAAATCTTTCAAATCTACACCACGTGAACTTGACAATACTTATAGGTTGTTTAAATAGTTTTTAGTGTTTGCTTGACTATTCATTTTCTCCATTTGGAATTTCCTATCATCAATTTTCTCCCTCACAAAATGATATTGCACAACAATATATTTGGCTTGATGATATGAAGTTGGAGGAGGGCAAATGTGTATGGATATCTCTCATCACACAACATTCTAGGATCCACAATAACCTTCCATGTTACAAACAATCAAAGGTAGAGATATATTTACTAGGTGAAAAGGTACAAGGGGAAGTGGAGAAAGGATTTCTTGTGATGGAACAAGAGGATAAGTTGTGAAGGCTTTCACCCATTTATGTGTGTTTTTATCAAATTAATATTGCTATATATACACACAATTTAGGAAAAGTATAGAGAGTGTGTTATTTAATGGTTGATATTTAATGTATTATTGGTAAATATTTTTAAATATATAATATTTTTTCATATATAGTAAATTTTGTTACTCTATCAATATTTACATTTTTGTATCATATTCAATAGAATTTTCTGGAAAGATCAATCAATCTTTAATTTTGAAATAGACACAAGGAATGTCAAGAATGGATTAATATACTATAGTATAATCACTTGTAATATGAATTGTGAGGAATTAATTTAATTGGATACAAAATAAATATAGAGAGGGGTGTCTTATCCTTTGATTTGCATCATTTTTGTGAATTATTATGTTCAAAAGTGGCTATTGAGTATATCAAGTTGGTGTATGTATATCTCACTATATATCTCCATAGATGGCTAACCTTTACAAATTTAACTACTAAGTACAATATTTTAAACCAATCAAGGATTTTTATATGTAATAAACACACTTCACAAACATTTTTGAATGGAAATCCATCCCTTGTTCTAAAGCTCGCATTTTTACACAATTTGGAAGGTTGTTGGTAAAGGCTGTAGAATTAGTGCTCCATGATATTACATTTCTTTGAGAAAAAGTTGTCAAATAATTCATGTGTTATGTATGCTTCCAAATTTTACATACATGTCTATCGAGGCACACACAACTATAACATTAAAAAATAAAAATCAATTATGTTTTGATGAATGTTGATATCTTGTTCTAAAGATTTCTTTTTGCATAAGTTTGGAGGATGTTGACAAAGGTAGTGGAGTTATGCCTTAGATATGTAAATTACATTTGATTAAAATTTTCCATAGTATTTTTCATTAAACCATTTTACAAAATTTCCCTAAATCCTTTCCTTAAAACCAATGTTGTTACTTAAACTCTTCAAACACATAGCTTTTTTATAAGCATTTGTTGTTGCTATAGTTTGTGCTTTAGTAGTTGATAAATAAATTTTTGGTTTCCTCTTTCTCATCCAAAGTATTGCTCCTCCAAATATAATAATTACATGCCTACAAGCATACCTCCATTATTCAATATCTCTAATCCAATGTGATTCAACAAATCCGTATACACTCAACACTCTACTCATATAATTAATACCATGTTAAATTAAGAAAAATATCAAAGCTCCCTTTAAGTACTTAGACACTCATTTTACATATGCCCAATGATCTTTCCTTGGTTTCACCATCAAATTACTTAGATCTTCGACTATTTGGGAAATATCTAGTATTGTACATACCATCTCATACATTATATTTCCTACTACACTTGCATAGGAAGTCATCCTCATGTTAGCTAAATAATCCATATATTCAGGACATTAATCCATGCTCATATTTGTTCCAATTGGTACAGAGGTGAATTTACCAAACTACTTCCATACATTTTGAACAAGTGTAAGACTATATCAATATACTTTCTCCAGTTTAGTTATAGTTTCTTTTCAATCATATACATGTATATCATCATCCTAAGAATATATTTTGCAATATTATATTAATTCGTTGTATCATTCAAGTGTTCCATCTTCTTTGAACTTCTCCTTGAACACCCATTATAACCAATAAATTTCCTCCTTAAGAAAATCAACAAAATTTCAAGTCTCGCATTATTTTAATACCACTATCTCCTTATCCATGACATTATTTTGAAAAAAAATCCTTGAAAGTGAGAGCCTCTTGCATAAAACTTGTTCCATTCTTTAAGTACATATTAGAAAAAATACATAGCAAAAACCTAGTGGATTGTACCTTTCAAGTGATCTCTAATGCCTAGTAGACCTTCTCATAGTTTGAGATGTAGAAATTTTTGTATATTTACACCTATTATTTGCCAAAATTACCACCAAATGTGTCTTTTTCCTCTACCAAATTATTATATCCACTACCAATCAATAAGACCTTATACCATATTATTTTTCACCAAGTTCTTTAAGCCTTTCTCACTCAAATATAACCTAAGCTCAAATATCTCATTGTCTCTAATTTATATGTAGTAACATGAACACAACTAGATAAATTTTATACATCCATCTTATATAGAGTACCATGTATCACTCCCATTGCAAGAATCAAATCACCTCTAGCTAATCTACACCCTTTTTCATCAAAACTAATATGAACTCATATAACAACCAATTTAGATATAGACACAAGGTTTCTTTCTATTCCTAGTATATGGGGTACATCAATGAACTTGTATGTACTCTACCATCAATGAAAGAAACTTTCATCTTTCCCTAACCAACAATATTCAATGAGCTATTGTCACCAATAAGAAATTTCCCCTCATCACTTTTAGTATACTATATGTACCACTCCCTATGTGGAGTCATATGAAATTAAAAAAACCCAATTAAATCAAATAATAACTATCTCCAACAACATTAGCAAATTCAAAATGATCAATGTTATATTCATTAGTTTTAAAGGACTTATTACATAATATGTCATTCATTTTGGACTTATGTTACTTCTTTATGTGACCCTTTCGATAATTTGAACATTTTACCTTAGGCCTACTTATAGGTTTAGACATATCATTCTTCTTAGAAATATTATCTCTTGTCTTATTACCTCTCTTCTCTCTTCACCTACCTCTAACTAAAAGAGAATCAAAATATTTATCATCCATCTATATTTTTTAGTTTCTTCACTTAAAAATATGCTAATCATATTTTCCAATTTAAGGTTTTTATACATGTAACATGGGATTTTATTCAAGTTACATGGGTCAAAGTGTTTTCTCATCACCCAAGTTATATTATATAATATTAATATAATATAATATAATATTATATTATATTATATTATATCATATAATATATATATATATATATAATTTCATTATTTAGAAATCTACAAATTCATTCCATCTAATAATAGGAGACATGGAAAATATAATAATGCTTTTGATATTTGTAGTAACTATTATATAAGAGAGATTTTACAAATATTTGTACATGATGAACCTTAGTCCCTCAACACATTCGTCATACCGAGCAATATTAGAATTGGAGATTAAATCTCCATTAGTAGAACTCAAGAATTTCTCAATATCCTGCATATCATTCCCCTCTACCCCAGACCTATACAAAATCAAAGCCATCGTAGTAGTCTCGCCTCTCGCAACAATCCTAGCATCCAAAAAATCATCCACAAAAGTACACCCAAGTGATATAGGGATGCCTTCCAAAGAAAACATAGGGTGATCCCACAATAGTGGTTTATAGGTTTTGGCCAAACTTGACATTGAATTGAATTTTTTTAGCTAAATCTTCACTTTGAAGCATCTATAGCTGCTAAACCATGAGGAATTTGAATATGATGAAAACTAGTGATTTGTGAAATTTTGTCTGTAGATTCTAACTATATATTTTTAAAAAAAATTGGAATCAAATTGCATTTCTTTTTCCATCCCCTTTAAAAACTAGTTTTTAATAGTAAACACCATTTTTAAAGAGTGACGTGTACTTGCTAACACATAAAAAAAATTCTATGAAAGATTAAATTCTATTTTTTTTTAATTTAGATTCATAACTATGATATCTAGTGCATGCAATTGGTTTCATAGTGTTTTATTGAATATTTTTTCTTAATTAAGTTTTGAAGTCAAACCAATTACAATTTAGACATAGGTTTACTTGCTAACACATAATTTGTTTTTTATGTATCGAAATTCAATTTTTTTGTTGGATCAAGGAAATCAATATCAAGTGCATAGATATTTTTTCAGATTTTTTTAGAAAATCTACTATTTTCCATATGTGTAGAACAAAGAGTTTGACTTTTAATGAAAAAACAACATTCACAAAAAATAAAAATAAAAAATATAATAATCAAATTAAATAATTCAAAATTATACTTTTTGGGAAGCTTATAATAAGGATTGCATTTTTTTTTTTTAAAAATTCAAATGAATTCATTTGATCCCTCAAAACGTAAATCAAAAGTGGTTTTTTATCAGCATTTTGATAGGTGTAAAGGAGAGTTCGTTATAGGTATGGTTTAAAACTAATGGGGTTCTATCCAAGGGAGTTTGATCTAAGGTGGCTTGATCAAACCCTCTTCAATTGGAATCCTTTAAATGGAATTTTTCAAGGCTTAAATTATTATATTTTCTAAAAATATGTGATTTTAGGAAAAAATAGGATGTCCTAAAAATTCTAAACCACTACTGTGGGATCACTCCATAATTGTGTCTCTATTGGCTAGAGCAACCAAGTGTCTAGTAAAATGAATGCCCCACTGGTGGGAACCTATTATCTACACTATTTCCATACAAAAACACTCATATACCATACCATCATGGATATGACCACTTGCTTAAGTTGATGAACTAACGATTTGTATTATAGCATCCCTCGCAGCTTCTTCACACAGGCTAAATAATCTTCCAACTTGTTGTTCACATGAATATTGAAGGCACTTGCACATAAAACCAAAGTGAAGAGCCATTTTGATGCCCCTTAAACCTTATTCCCTCCATATTTATGCTATGTCATGAAAATTTAGAAAAATGTTGGTTCACCAAAATGGATTGACCAAATGATGCACCTAATTTTTGCTTGGTTGTTTCATTCAATTTATGAGGACTATAATGATTAAATGAATATTAGAAAACAAACCTAACTGATATAATAGTAAAAATTTAGGTTTTAAGAGGGTTAAATTTTGTGTACGTATTGTAAAAAGTGCTTTCTCGTGCCTCACTGAGGACTCATTCGCCCAGTGGCGAATGGGTTCTAGCTAGGGTTCTAGAAAAATGCTTTCTAGGTTTTGTTCTTCAATGTTTTCACTCCCAGATCCTAGTCAGAGACTATTAGAAACCCAAAAATAAATTTTGTAGTTCATTTTCTATGATTTGACAACTTTCTTAGCAACTTTGACAACTTTTTCTTTCCAATTGATCTTCAACCTAAAACCTGCAATCACACATCAAAGAAGAAGAAGAAAGTTGTTTTGTTCTAGAGGATAGGGGTTTTCCTTAGTCAAACCCCATTTTGGTAATTAAACCTTATGATGAAACAATGAAACATGAAGGATGAAACATGAAACATGAAACAATGATACCTTGCTTGAAACCTTGGATACCAAATATGTAATCTAGCATGAAGTGGCCTAAATAGTGTAGATCTTGATCATGAACCTTGGTTAGAAACAACACCTTGAATATTCTTGATTGATCTTGAATGCTATATCAACACATTAGTTCAACAACATGCATGATGCACTATGCTTTTGACATGATGAAATGGATCTTGATTGGTGCATTCTACCCTTGAATGCCTTATAAATTTCTCTTGAATGCTCTATAATGCTATTTTTTTCATCTTATGAAAATATTAGTCATGAAACATAGTGAATTAACCTTTTATTTATACATATCTTATCCTTAATTCCCGAAATTCAAATAACACAAGACAACATCAAATCTTGAATTTCAAACCATTAAAATACTACCAAAAAAAAAAATCCAAGGGGGCTCCTAGGGTTAAGTGAGGACCCATCTGGCGAATGGGTTCTAGCATACTTAACTAGGAAACACTTCAAGGATGTAAATGTTATGTAAAAAGGGGGTCCTAGGACTTAGTGATGACCCATTAGCCAAGTGGAAAATAGGTCCTAGGTCACTAACCTAGGACACATACCTTGTAAAATTAAGTTTTGTGTAATATCATTTATGAATTTCAAGCTTTATCCCTTAGAAACTACAATTAATTAGGCTTGGATTTGAATTAAAGGGGCCAATTAAGCTCAATTAATTAATAAAACCCTAGATTAGTGTGAAAGTGTAAAGATACACTTTACAACACCATAAATAAGGCACAATGAAGTTGATTTAGTTTAGAAATGCCCTAAACTTAATGTGAATGTGTAAAACACATTACAACAATAAATCAAGGCAACATTAAGATCATTTTAATATTAATTATTCTTGAATTAAGTGTGAAAAAGGGATACTTTTTTCTACACTACATGTCAAAGATGCCTCAACAAGCTAGCTAGTATGAAACAATAAATCATTCTATGCGAAAGGTGATGGATTTTCTATGGAAGTTGGACATAACACATATTCGGATTGTTCATATCTTTTAGCATTTGCAAAGTGCCCATGCTTGTCCCTCTTATCTTGATGAATGCTAATATCCCTTCCATGTCTATATTAACACTGATTATTAGTACCTTCATAGACTCCATCTATGAAGGTACCCAAACATGCAGCTTGTCAGCCTTCAGAATAGAACTGCATGATTATATGAGCATGAGGTCATCGCCAAACTAGAAATTGGCTAGGCTTCTCCATTGCTACTCCACTATAATGTGAATATTCACCATGGTGATGATTAAACAACATAACCAACCACCAATTCCATAGGCTTTCTATGTTGATCTCGTGATCAATCTTCTTAGTACTAAGTATTTCTATGTCAAGCAACAATGGTGATTGATAGGGTGTTGGGTACCGAGAATTTCCACCACTATTTTATTACCTTATAGTTGAGAAATAATGGTGATTGATAGGGTGTTAGGTACCAAGAATTAACACAACCATTTTATTATCTTATAGTTGAGCAACAATGGTAATTGAATAGATGTTGGGTGCTAGGAATTACCACTGCCATTTCATTTTAATGACTGTGAATTTTCCAACACCTCATGTACCTACCACCCCAACATTTCTCTCATCACACACCTAGCCAATTTATAGTATGGTGATGACCTTGTGCTTTTAACTTCATAAAACATGTACATGATTTTAACTTTACAATACACATACGTGACTTTAACTTAAAAATTGTGTATGCTTTGTTTAGTTTTGAGTTTAACAATGCATTTACCTTTACAAAACACGTATGTTATTTTAACTTAAAAAATGCATACGTCTTTTATTTAGTTTTGAGTTTTAACAATGTATTATTTTTAACTTATTATTAGTTGTGGGTTAGAATGGTAGATCTACCTTTACAAAAAACGTACATGCTTTTAACTTAGCAAAAAATAACATGTTTTTCTTAGTTTTGAGCTTATGGTGGATTTAACTTACCAAACCCTATGCACTTAACCATAATACCTATACACTTAACTATAAACTGTATACCCATAAACTTAAACCTTAGATACCTTATATTGTCAACCCTAAACCCTACACTCATCCCTAGGCCATAAAGCCTATACACTCTATCCTATGCCCTATACCTTCAACCCTCAAGATTCCTATACCCTCAAATCTAAACCTTACCACTTAATCTTATACTCTCAACCCTAAACCCTATAGAGAGAGGAGAGATCTACATAGGGAGGGATGAGGGGAGAGATAATAAGGGGAGATAGATATAAATATGAGATAGAGAGAGGTTAGATAAAGAGAGGTAGATCTAGGGAACTATTTAACCAATAGGTTAAACCCTTAACCATATACACAATCATATACCTTATACCATAAACCTGAATAGGAGCGAATTTGCACCCCCTATGCAAATTCCCCCTTTACACATCCTCACCTTAGAATACTAAATCCAAAGGCAAAATTCCACATAAGCTTAATGCCTTCATTCCACGTGACACTCATTTTGTGTGTCGACAGAGGAATAACTGTCGGGGATACCCATGTGACACAAAAGCATTCGCGCAGTGCGCTTTCGTCCCTGGTAGATTCCTATGTCTAAAGCCTATAGAGGCATTACACTTCCCATTGGAATTTGAATTTTAATGACTCCTTTGACAAACTGGCCCAGAATATGGTTATTTTCCTTTATCTCTACTTCAAATTCACCTCTTCTTCATTCATTTCAGCCCCTTCATGATTGATTCAACCTCTGAGCATTCAATCCATCACTCTCAAGAAGCGTTTTTGTGCTCCATAGTAGTAACATCAACACTCCATCAAATCTGTTGAGCAAGTGTGGAACCAACACCATTGCAGCAAAGGCTTGAGTCCTCTCATTTTCTACCCCATTAGCTATTGAGCTCTTGGTGGAGGTGGTAAGATTTATACTCCTCTCCTCTATGATTTGTTTGAGTAGCATAACACTAATTTGTAGTTATTTTGTGCTCTTTATTTCATTTCTTTCTTTATCATATGTTTCTCCATTATCAATATCTTGGTTTTCTGTGGAGGTGGAAACACCAAAATGAGGTCTGACAGAGGCAGACCCCTATACAACCCGGAAACAAATTTCCTCTCTCTAATATGTAGGTGGAAGAATTCTTGGAGCTAGTTGGCGAATGAGCAGCTTTGTGAGATCATCCTTGTCATCCTTACTCTTGCTTATTTTCTTTATCATATTCGTGCATATCTTGTTTATTTAATAGTGTTATTTTGGCCATTCGAAAGTAACTAGCTAGTCCATTAGTCTGTTTTCCTGAGTCCAAGCTTGTCTCTTTAGTCTTTTGGTCATACAGACGTCAACGCACCTGAGAGACCTCAGTGCATCGTGTTGTCATCCCAGAGCATTTCTTTTGTCCTCGGGTAGAGAGCTACTTGAGACACATTGTTGACCCTAAAATTGACTCGCCTAGCCCCATTTTGATTTCCAAGTCTGCAGAGTGATCGAAGGACCTCATAGTCCTCATCATTCTCATTCCAAGTTTTCCAACACTCCCTTAAGCTGAGGTAAGTTAGGGCAGCCTTATGCTCTCGGCCCTTCGATGTGGTTGGTCCCCCTCTCTTACAAAACCTTATCGCTCAACCATAGGAACTAAATTCAATAGGCTAAACCCTTAACCATATAATCAAACCTAAACCCTATACCCTCAACCCTAAACCTTATACCCTATACCATCAACCCAAAACTTTATACCCTAAACCCTAGACCCTATCCCTCAACTCTAGGCCCAAAAGCCTGTAAGCTAAACCCTCAACCCTATACCATATACTCTTTTAACCCTGAAACATATCCCTCAACCTTAGGGCATAAGGCCTAAATAATAAACCTTCAATCATATACACTCAACCCTAAACCATATATCATACACCCTCAACCCTAAACCATATCCCTCAACCCTAAGCATTAAATCCTATAGGATGAACCATCTATCCCCCATACACTTGATCCTAAATTTTATACCCTCAACCCTAAACCCTACACTTAGCCCTATTCCATAAACCCTATACACATAACCTTAAACCCTAGATACCCTATATCATCAACCCTAAACCTTATCCCTCAACCCTAATCCCTACACTTAGCCCTATGTTGTAAAGCATATACACTCTACCCTACACCTTATGCCTTCAACCCTCAAGGTTCCTATACCCTTAAACCTAAACCTTATCACCAAATCTTATACTCGCAACCCTAAACCCTATATATTGAGAGGAGAGATCTACATAGGGAGAGAGGGAGAGGTAGGAAGGGGAGATAGATAGAAATATGAGATTGAGAGAGGTAGATAGTGCAAAGAGAGAGGTTAGGTAAAAAGAGGTAGATCTAGGGAATTAAAGACAATAGATTAAACCCTTAACCATATACCCTATATCATAAACCTTATCCTTAAACCCTAGGAACTAAAACCAATAGGTTAAACCCTTAACCATATACTCAACCCTAAACCCTATACCCTTAACCCTAAACATTATACCCTATACCCTCAACCCTAAACCCTATCCCTTAACCCTAGGATTTAAAGCCTAAACCCTCAACCCTAGACCATACATATTCTTGGCCTTAAATACTATCCTTCAACCTTGGGCACTAAGGCCTATATATAAATAAATTCTCAACCATATACACTCAACCCTAAACCTTATATCATATACCCTCAAACATAAACCATATCCCCTAATCCGAGGCCATAAAGCCTATAGGATGAACCCTAAATCCCTCATACACTCAATCCTAAATGCTATACCCTCAACCCTATACCTTATATCATATACACTCAACCCTAGGGTGTAAATGCTATACCCATAACCTTAAATCCTAGATACCCTATACCATCAACCATAAACCTTATCCCTCAACCCTAAACCCTACGTTTAGCCTTAGTCCATAAAGCCTATACACTCTACCCTAGACCTTATTCTTGAACACCTGAAATACTAAGAGGAGGGGGTGAATCAATATTCTTTTGAACCACTTAGTCATCTAAACATTCAATTCTCATAGTATATTTAATTTTTAGTAATGAATGAAAGCATGAAGACAACCAACAACATCACATAACACATGAACACAAGATTTTTATGTGGAAAACCCAAAATGGGAATAAATATGGTGAAGATTAGCTCACAATATATTATAATCAGTTATATTATATTATAGAAGTGCTCATTTTAGGTGGAATTATTGTCTAAGTGTACTCACTACCCACTGAAAAAAGAAAATATAGAAGAGAGTGGTGGCACACAAGAAAATTTTGATCTATTAGAAAATGAATATACAACATGCTAGATTATAGTTCCATTGAAGCTCAATATACTAACTTCACACACCTCATACTAATCTGAATTAGTACTCTTCTCTTTTTTTCATTCTCTTTATATTCACACAACTCACATTAACTGATATTCATCATACACACACAAACCTCAAAACATCAAAAAGATATTACATATATATCTTCTTTATCCACAAACACCTACAACATCAAATTAGGTTGGCCTAATTGGATGTAATATACAAAATATAACTTGTCGGCTCAATATCCATACATATACTCTTTACGCCAAGAATCAAAACTCATAAATTTTTGAAATAGGCCGGCATTGACCCAAAATAGCTCCTACATAAAATATCAACACATTAAATCTTTGCAAAATGCAAAACTCATTAGTTCAACACTAGTTTTTGACCTAATAACAAAATTTACCAACTGTACAACCACATTCAAACACAAACCTCTAAACTCTATGTCATTTGGAATACACACTCTACTAACACTTGTCAACATCTCCACAAAACTACAAAACTAGATTCCAATCTACAGATAAATGTGGATTCAAAAAAATATATACACTGAACTAGAAAACACCTTTTACTGCCAGGTCGATACATTGTCACTTATAACTTCAACACTAGGACCCAAAACAATATGAATTTTTTTATTTAGGTTCCTCTAACATCCAAAAAATATATCAAAATTTCATAGCAAGAACTTATATATTAGACCAATGTGGACCCAAAAATCAGATGTCCTATACACTAGAATACCTATATTGAGACTTAATCAATTTTCATATCAGCTACCTTCACCGGATCAAACCTTCTTACAAAATTGTACTTAATAAACATCCTAAAACATGATCAAGCTATACAAACTGATTTTCAGAATGGTCTTCATACTCAAATATGATGTTGACATCAATGAACACATTGAAATACATACTATGCAACTTATACTCATCCCACATGCTCATGTTGCTAAAAAATGCATCAATGACAAACTCCTTATTCTTCCAACAATCTCCCCCTTTTTATTGATGGAAACATGCCTCAATTGTGTCAAAAATATTCTCCCCCTTTGACATCAAGGGAAATTTTCACATGCGTAACTTCTCTCTCTATACATGATTTTGTATTCTCCCACTAACTAATGTATGCATATATACAAATTGAGAACCTAACTGAATCCACAAGTACTATCTATGAAAATTGAATCAAAAACTTGTATTGGAACATACCTTGTACCATCCACATATGTACAAAAAAAATTGAAACAGTAAATTGCATGCATAAAAGGAAAGAAAAATACTATCAATCGGAAGAAGAGGTTGACTCTTGTAGCTTCTCAAGGTGAGCTTTCAATTCTTGCTTCCCTTCTTCCCAAATCCTCTTTGCTATGCCAAGCATTTTTCTCTGGGTTTCCAATTCCATCAAGATTTCTTCACCTTCATCCAAAGTGTTGGGTACCAGATTAAGCTTTGAAGCCTTATCAATGCTCAACAAGGCACTGAAAACATATATGAACTTGAAGTTCACCAAATCCCTAAGATTACCAAAATGCATAATGATCTTCTCTTTCTAACCTTGCAATTGGAAGAACTACTCATGTAAATTCTCAAGTATTTCCCTTGTGCTTCCATCTAGATCATGTGCCAGATCATAGGAACTGGAAGCTTTATCAATTTGGGACTCAATTGAGTCCATCATATCCTTTATTCTTTTAGTTGATCCAAGATATTTCATACAAAAATAAAACAAAAATTTGGCTTTTGCCACACAAGCCTACACACCCTTAATATTTTCAAGAAATTTATTGTGCACTGGCACATTTCTCCATGACATCCATAAATTTCCTATCATTTATATTTTTCTCCACTTCTTTCTCTAGCTTCCCCTTTAAACTAGTAGCATATTATTTACAAGAATCAATCAAAAACTTCAAATTTTCCATACGTTCAGAGAGGGAGTTTATAGTTACAACACTAGGCATGGCCTCATGCAAAACCTTCATAGCCTCATCAATTATTTCTCTACTCTTCTAATGTGTCTCTATTATCTCTTTCTAGCTAGATGCATGGAAAACATCTCCCAACTAAATCTTGTGAATTCCCAAAATCTTTCTCATGTGTCCACATATCCTTGCTATGTTGGAAGTTGTAACAACTGAGCAAACACTATAGGTTGGAATTGCAATTGCATACTTAGAAAATTCTTTAAATAATCTCTAGAGGGATTGAAAATTCACCAACAGACTTTAATATCTCCTTTACAACCTTCTTTTTAAGTTCCTTTTTCTTGTCACTAGTGTTAACTGGTGTCTCCATTTCGTTCTTTCCTTCTGTATCATTGGATGCATATTCACTCTTTTTCTGATTATTCTTCCCTTTATCTACTTCATCAGTAGCTTATTCTTTGTTATCTAGAGGAGTGATTATCTCTGATTAGTCTTGAATATTTTCAACATGTGTTTCAGATACCAGAGGTGTAGAAGTATCCTCCTTTGAAATTTATGCTTTGATAGTTGCTTCTCCTTCAACATTTTCATCTACTTCTACATTTTACTTTGGAATTTCTTCCACATCTGGAAGAACATTATCTTGTACATTTCCTTCTTTAGACCCATGCTCATGTTGAGCATCGTCATGCTATTCATCTTCTTCAACATTCAGATATGGATCAGGAATCTCAATATCCATTTCTTTTGTACTTTCTGAAATCATTCCCAACCTTTGAGCTAAGTATGCAACCTTATCTTCAATCTCTTTCTGGAGCCTTTTGTGATCATTTTGATCACTGCTCATGAGGGCGGTCACCCTCTGCATCATTCAAAAATTCTTTATTCATAATTTAGCCAATGTGGCTATATTATCCTCGAAGAGAGGTGCACCAACCTTTTCCAAAGAAAATAATTTTATCTTTTCTTCTTCCTCTATAGCCTCTTGCCTCCTTTCAAGTAGTACATTCCATAGATCTTTAGATAGTTTTTTATCAATGTTCTAAATACTAAATTCAAATATAAAAATGTACTTAACAATTGTTTCCAAAATGATGAACTTGTCCACCTTATTTGCATCAATGTATAATGCAGTAATCTCGTCAAGCATTTCATTCTCTACAATCCCATTAAATAGGGCATCTAACTTCATAGGACTATGTGTCCTTACCAGAGGTTTTTTCTATTGTTTTTTCTTCTCTATCAATATATTTTTCTCTTTTCCAGACTCATCCTTATTTTCTCTCATCTCCATTCTAAATCCTTCCTTTTCCTTTTCTATCCCTGCATCACTATTTGTATCAACAATATCAAACTTCACTTTCTTTACATTGGCTTCACCTTGTGAAGCTTTTGATTTCCTCTTCTAGACCAATTGTGGTCCTTCTTTTTCTTCTTCATCCTCAATATTCACACCCAAATACTACTCCCTTGTTGCCTTGGCCTTCACCCTCCTTCTCACTAGACCAATTTTTTGTTCTGTTAGAGTAGCCTTTTGCTTTTTAGACCTCTTTTTTTGTTTGACTGAAGAGGCCTTCTTCTTCACTGGAGCACTTAGACCTGTTCTTTTCTCTTTTCTCTTGAGGAAAGCATAGTCTCATAGGACTTGGGGTATCCAGAGGAGCACCAAAAGTCTTAGCAAACCTTCTTCTATTGGATGATCCTCCTAGAGAATTTGGCATAGCCTTTCCTTTTCAACATATTCTTTAGTGAGGCCCATAGCCTCCACAATTGTTGTAGTCATCTTCTCCATTTTCTGGTTGATTTTGTTTTTCCTTTGGTCCAAGTGGACTTGTGTGGACTTCTCCTGATAAGCTCCATACCTCTCTTTAGAGGTTTCCTTTGGTTTTCTTGGCATGTAGTCTACATACCCTAAAATATCTTGCTCAATGAATTCATATCCCATAGTAGGGATCCATACTGTTTTGGGATCTACCATCTATATAATGCATTCATCCTTGGTAACCAAAAATGAAATATCATTTTTGTATCTCTCTACCATCTTCTATAGAATACTCTCCCTTTCTTGCATTCTTTTATAAAACACTGTGAGAAATGCCATAAGAGCATCATCCCATGCCTTAGCATCTCCAAGTCCTCTCAAAAAGTCTTAAATCTAGTGTTCTATAGGTCTGCCTTGTAGCCACACAACACTTTTGTTTCGAGGAGTTCTCATAAGAAGTAAAAAAACAAACATATAATCAAGGTTCCATATTTTAAAGGATACCTAGACCCTTTTATTTTTGGCTGGTTTTCCATTAGTTGATGTCTCAGTAGCTCACATAAGTCATAGTCCACTCCTTTCTCAATCATCTCATAATCTATGTTGATGGTAGTTGTAGATATAAAATTCTCTTTGTTAGAGAAGTATAGCTTGTGACTGATCATCATTGATGCATATTTAAGATTCGGGTTTCTTATGTCCTTGATGGTCAAGGCTCTCTTGTCATATGTTGCACTAGCTCGCTCGATTATAACTTAATTTATTATAGAATTAACTACCAAAACTAGTTTGATTGAGCATAAGCCAATCACCTCCCTAGTTACCTCCTTGTAATCAATGCGGGCATATTTTTCCACAAAAAGTTGTCATGGATACAACTCAATGCAATATTTTCCCAAGCATCATCATGGAAAAATTTGAGAAGCCCTTTCCACACATCGAGCTTCTTTGTCACCAAATTTTGATATTCAGGTTTTGATGCAAAGTCATCACTGGTGAGATATTTTTACCACACATCACCAAGAATATTTGAGTGGTCATACTCTTCCAATTTCCCATGAATGTATATTCTTATATCATCAGTGTGCAAGGCACCATAGGGAACCCTCAAGAATGCACTGTTAGGGTCAACTTCCATAGATTAATCAGAATTTTTTTTGAATTTAGATCAAGGTTGTTCCTAGACACTTCAAAAACACTTGGAGTAGCCATTTAAATTTTTTCTCAAAATTCTTTCTAGAAAACTAGGGCAAGTGAAAGATTGTAAATGCCTTTTACTTCACTTCTCGGCTAGGGTTTTAATCACTTCAAGCACACTACTTTTCTCTTCGTATTCTCTTGAATACTTATTTGCAAATGATTTTTTCTTAAGTGATATTACTTGTAAATATTTTCCTCTTAACGTGATTTCACATTGAATACTCAAACTAAAAAGCTGGTAAAAACCCTAACTATTTGCATAATCAACTTTAAATGCTTTGCAAACTTCTGCATCATGATATTTTGTACCGATATCTTTTCCAAGAGATCAAATGCATTGATCTACATCTCATATCCACATGTTGAAGTATCAACACCATTTATTTTGTAGGGGATGAAATATTTCCATCAAATCTCCCCCTAATCCAAAGCTCTCTTCTTAGTTTCCAAAGGAAATACCTACACCAGATTCTGGTACAAACTCATCCTTAACCTTTGATTCATCCTTCTTTTTAAAAATATTATCCATCTCCTTCTTTTTCTCTACCAAATCAATCTTTTGTACTAGATCATTATTCTTTACCAGATTATCCTTCTTCATTTTTTTTCTTTTACAAAACTTAGAAATGTGTTTAGGCCTATTACTATTGTAGCATATAATATTCTTTTGACTAATCTTACTTCCATTCATTCTAGATCTACATTGATTAGCTTTATACCCATATCCATTACATATATAACAATAGCCATTGAAATATTGAAACCTTATACCATTATTATAGCCATTCATCATTGGAATTATGCATTCATTATCTCTATGACCAAATACTTTGTATGTAAAACACTGATCAAGAAAATATGGAACATTTTGATTCATTCTACTTGCATATTCCATAGCCTTATGTCCAAATTTATTTTAAGAATAACAAAAACAATTAAAATATGGGTACCTTTGTGCACTTGGTTGTCTGATCGGTGATCTTCTGGCTTTATTCCTTTGATTCTAGATCTGTTTACTACTGTTCTTCTTGTCTTCAATCTTCTTTTTAAGATGGTCTATAGTTTGATCTATATTTGATTTTTATCCTATCTCAAAACCTAATCCACCTTTGTCTTTAGATCCCTTTTCATTTGCAATCATTTCATCAAAATTTGTAGAGCTCATCTTGAATTTGTCTTCATGACTCCTTGCTTTTTCAAGATCTGATCTTAGATTCACAACTATTGGTTCAAGATTTATGCATTCTTCATATTTTATTTTCACCATTGCATCTGGACATTCTTCAATTACTTATCTTTCTTCAACTTGCACCTTCAATTCCTTTGCTTTCTTCAACTATTCACTAACCTCCTTATGTATTTCTCTAAATTTCTTGATTTTCTTTGTCAAATTTTTGATGCATTCATCTACTTCTTTGACATTTTCTTTCATATCTTTGTTTTCACCTTGAGTTCTTTCAAAATCTTCAAGAGAAATTTTGAGTTCTCCATTTCTGTCAAATACACAATCTTCTTCTATGATTCCAATTGTAGGAATCTCTTTCGAAGGAATAGGTAGTCTTCTAACAACCATTTTTTCAACCTCCAAGATCTTCCCCAAGCAATTAAGCTCCTTCCAAAGAACCAAGATTTGATACAAATTGTTGAACACCCAAAATACTAAGGGGGGGTGAATCCTTATTCTTTTAAACCACTCAAGAATCTAAAGATTCAATTCTCATAGCATATTTAATTTGCAGTAATGAATGAAAGTATGAAAATGACAAATATCACATAACACATGAACACCAAAATTTGGAAAAACCATGGTGAGGATTAGCTCACAATATATTATAATCGATTGCAGTATATTATAGAAGTGTTCATTGTAGGTGGAATCACTTTCTAAGTGGACTCACTTCCCACTAAGAAAAGAAGAGATAGAAGAGAGTGGTGGAACACATCCAAATTTTAAACTATTACAAAATACATCTACAACATGATGGAGTACAATTCCATTGAATCTCAATATATCGACTTCACACACTTTATACTAATCTGAATTAGTACTTTTCTCTCATCTCATTTGCTTTATATTCACACAACTCACATAAATTGATATTCATCACACACACACACACCTTAAAAAATTGAAAATATCTTACATATATCCTCTTTATCCAAAAGAACCTACAACATCAAATTAGGTTGGCCTAATTGGATGTAATATACAAAATATAAATTTTTGGCTCAATATCCACACATACACTCTTCATGCCAAGATTCAAAACTAATAACAATTTGAAATAGGTTGCATGGACCCAAAATAGCTCCTACATTACATATCAACACTCATTCAATCTCCGCAAAATAAAAAACTCATTAATTAGGTTGGCACTGATAAAGACATAATAAAAAAAAAAAATCAACTTGTAAGAGAGGGGGACCAACCATGTCAAGGCCTCAGGTCATGGAGGGTTGAGAACAGAAGGTTTTCCTAACTTAACTCATCTTAAGGGAGTGTTAGGAAACACAGGACAAGAATGATGAGGACTATAAGGTCCTTCAATCACTCTACAAACCTAAGACTTGAAATGGGGCTAGGTGAGTTAGTTTTCGGGGTCGACACTATGCCTCAAGGAGCTCGCTGCCCACAGATGAAAGTGTGGCTTCAGGACGATGGTGCGGCACACTGGTGTCTCTTAGGTGTGTTCCCATTCATATGACGAGAAGACTGAAGAGACAAGGTCAAACATAGGAAAATAGACTAACAACCTAGCTAGCTACTTTCAGAAGGCCAAAATAACACTAGGACGTAGGTAAAGTATGCACAAATATGATAAAGTATATACACAAGAGTCAGAATGGCAAGAATGATCTCACAAAAGTGCTCGTTCGCCAACTAGCTCCAAGAATGCTTCCACCTGCATAGAAGAGAGGAAAATTTTTGGGGGGCTGTATAGGGGTCTGCCTTAGTCAAACCCCCATTTCGGTGTTTGCACCTCCACAGATAGCCAAGATGATGATAATGGAAAATTATGATAAAGTAGGAAATGAAGTACAGAACACTAAAGCACTTACAAAATAGTGTTATGCTAACCAACCAAATCGTAGAGGAGAGGAGTAAAAAGCTTACCACCTCCACCAAGAGCTCACTAGCTAATGGGGGAGAAAATAAGAGGACTCAAGCCTCCACTAAAATGGTGTTTTGTTCCACATGAGCTCTACGAAGTTGATGGAGTGTTGATCTTGTTGCTATGGACTGCAAAGTGTTGCTTGAGAGTGATGGATTAGATACTTAGAGCTTGTGAAGAGATGAATTCAATGCTTGAAGCTATGTAGAGATGAAGGAAAACAACCATATTTAGATCAGTTGGTCGAAGAGGGCATTACAAATCAGCCTCCAATGGGAAGTGTAACACCTTTGTAGGCTCTAGACGCAGGAATCTGCCAGGGACGTAAGCGCGCCACATGAATGTCTACACATGGTCCAAGCATCCCCAATAGTTATTCCTCTATTGAAACACATAACAAACACCAAGTGACATGAAGGAAGCGGGCTTATGTGAAATTTTTCCTTCGGATTTGTTTTTCTAAGGTGAGGATGTGTAAAAGGGGAATTTTCATAAGGGGTGCAAATTTTCTCCTATACATTTTCCCCCACTTTAGCAAGCAAGAATACTAATGAGTGCTTTGGTAAAGTAGATCAGAGAATTAGTAGAGTTAGAAATGTATACTCGAACCATCGAGGAAGCAGACCGTGATCTAGAAAACCCGAGAGTGCAGGACAAGAAAAGGACTTCATAGCTCCACAAAACTATCAAGATGAAGAAAGAAAGCACCTTACAGGCCCACAAACCTACAAGGGGGAAACCCAAAGATCTCTCACATGAAGGAAGCCCCAAGGATTAAGTACCTTAGAGGCCCACAAACTTGCAAGGAATGTATCCTCCAAGATCTCTCGCATGAAGGAAACCCAAGAAAGTGGCCTCCATAGAGTCAAAAAGTGGCTTCACGAGCACACCCGTAAAGCGACATGTTTACCCGCAAATAGAGCATGTCAAGAAGCGACCATGCAGGAAAGTAAGCGGACAGTCACGTAGACCATCAACAAGTTGGAAAACTTTCAAAGGGGTCCCTCGGGAATGCTTCAAAAGGAGGAGGGGTCCACTCAAGGGACACATTGTTTGAAAAGCAAGGTCTAGTCAGGTTGTCCCCAAGCTAGATGCAAATTATTTTATTTGAAGGAGAAAATTTCAAAGAGGGTCCCTCGAGAACCCTTCAAGAAAACAAGGGGTTCACTCAAGGGATGCACTATTCAAAAGATGGTGTTTTCTTTCTCGAATCGATTCACTATCAAGGAATCCTTCTGAAAGATGTTCACTTCATCGAGGAATTTGAAAAAAAATAATATGCCCCCACGTGAGGGGAAGATCAAATTTGTTCCCACTTTGAAGGAAGGTTTTAAAGTTCTTTCTTTATGAACCCTTCATGAAGGAAACATGTTCCATTAGGGTTTCAAGTTGAGAATGCAATTCTTACAAAGAAGTGTGTGAAAATCCTTGAGAAAATATTTGTCGGCAACAAATACATTTTTTGAAGATCAAAGTGATGTAGATGATGGTGTTGTCACACATGAGAGGGACAACTCAAGTAAAGAAGAGAGAGATAAAGGAAAATTGAAAAGGGAAAGAGAACATGAACAAGGGGCACAAGGGTAGCCTGATATTTCGAGGTCAAAATTACTCATAAATATATATATAAGTATAACAATAGTATATAAATGAACTATCATCAACCCCCTACTATTTTAGGCCATGTGAAGAATCCACAATAAGACAAAGTAAAATAAAAAATTGAGTCAACATGGAAGGGAAGCCTAAATGCCCCCAATGCTTTGCATCATCCCCAATTTGTCGAAAGTCAATCACAAACATGGAAGAATGATGATACAAATAGAAGAAGGTTTACAAAACAAAAACCATGCCTATATCCAAGAACCAACAAGGGTGATGAGGGTCATCCAGGCACACAGAGCATGATTACGAGGGAAAAAAATCACAACACATGCACATTTCTAATATAAATATAAAGAAGAGGCCTCCCCCTAACACTAATCAACCAAGAGGTCATCTAATTCCAACTCTAGATCATCATAGGGGGAAGGAGTATGATCCTGTAGTGGTGGAATGTTAAGGGGAGGGGCTTCTGAGCCTCCCGCAACAAGGGCTAAGGAAGAAGGACCCACAAGGTCTCCTCCACTCAGCTCTTATGGAGCTAAGGTTAATGAATTCGCAAAGATTGCTGATAAGATGAGAACTTCATCCACTGAGTTAAACATGCACTTAATAGGAGTGCCATGTTTTTCCTCGACAGACAGAGGAGGTTGCACCTGAGGTTCACTGTTGAGCGCACCGAGTGATTCGGGAGCAGTGACGAACTCAGGAGAAGTCAAGGTTGGTTCCATTACTAAGATAGAACAATCCAGTGTGGGGCCACCTTTTGGAGAAGGTGGGATCCTCCTATGTTGTCCATTGCTGGAAGGACCATTCTCTACCTTTTGCTTCATTAGGGGAGGAAAACTCCCCATACATGAGGCAAGAAGGGCAGAGGAAGAGGATGAGGAAAGAACCGCAGTAGATATGACTAAGGTGTTATTTATATCTATGGGCTTTAGGAAAGGTGGGATATCTAGAACGGATGTCAACAAAGGTGGCTCCATCGAAGGAGCAATGAATACCTGCACCTTTCTAGGGTCAGGTGTATTCACACTCATAGTAGAAGTCGGAAGTGATACAAAGCTAGTTTGAATGTAAACAAAGCGGAGGAGAGAGGAGGAATAGGAGGTCCTAATACAGGGTCGGTCATATCCTCTTCCTTGCTCTGTAAGGTGGCCTACTCATCCAAGAGAGCCTTTGGCTAGTGCTTGTGCTCATTGACAAGGTGGTTTTTGTGACACTTTGAACTAGAGGTTAGAGGTTGTGAAGGAATGGAAGGCTCCTACTCGGCCATGGGAGTGTCCTCCACATCTTTTTCTAGCAAAGGGATGGGCTCTTGAATGGGAGCAATAGAAAGATGCTTAGAGACAGTAGGGGGAGTCAACTCTAACACCTCGGCAGTGAGCCTTTTCCTATTCACTACTTTAGAAGCATAAGCGGTAGGAGGCCATGGAGGTCAGGACATAGAGGATTCCCCATGGGGGGCTTTCTGTCTGCCATATCGAACGAGCCTAGGCTCCATGGGCAGGACAGGAAGCTCAAATGTGGGAAACTTGGGCCTTTGCCAAGCGAGCACCATAGGAATCTCTTGCAAATGCAAGGTAGGAGAGAATGGGACCATATTAGAGCAAGAGGAAACATCAAGTTGAATAGAAAAAGAGGAAGGAGGATCTTAGGACCGCTTCTCTTCTTCTCTTCTATGTACCTTGGTGGCATCATTGTCAACTTTCAAGCAAGCCCTATGTGAAACAACATAAGGTGAAGGATGGTACCTCACTTTTGGCCTAGAATTCCCTTTCTTGTAGTTTTGATATTTGTGATACATGAGATCCTTCCTTGGCAAGAGAGGACCAATGGGTGCAGGCCAAAAGTAATCTAAGGAATAACTACCACTTGCAATTGGCGATCTATAACTGGTGTCATGCATAAACTTGTATCGAACCCTCATGAATGTACTTAAGGCATTTATGGAAAACCGAGGGAATTGAATTCATAGCTACTAGCTAGGGCATACCCAACTTCACTCTAAAGAGTTCAGACCCCAGGATAATGTCAGACGTAAGGTTCATGGACTTAGGTCCAAGGAGAACCGATAGGACAATACTACCTAGAGGAGGTACGAAAATTCCATCATGTGTGCAGACGGTGCTCATAGGTGCATCGCACCCATCTTTATGTATAAATTTGATTAACATGATCTCCTCAGTTATAATGTTTACTTGAGACGTCAGATCAACAAGAACACCTTTCACATTATTCTTGTTGATTCATGCAAGAATGTAAAGAGGAGATGGTTCTTTGTTAAGGCCCATTGATAGGTCCTATGAAGTGAAGGTTATACCAATACAACTGATCACAGGCTACACAAAGGGAATAGGTTGGTGCAGAAAAGAGGCCATCATGTATGTTAAATGATACTTTCACAGAGTTTCCTAAAGGTTATAAGATAAGGTAGTGACCCGATTAAGATTTCATTATGCAATACTTTCGACACCTTCCAACTACGTCTACTAGGGGTTGCAGGTTAGGTTGCAAGGAAGAAGCCTCACAACACTATCACCTATAATGCTCATAAAATACAAGGAAATGATCTTTCAGTATCAAAAAATGGAACCAAAATGTTTCACGTCAGGTTCACCAAAAATGTAAGAGAGGGGGACCAACCACATCAAGGCCCCAAGTCATAGAGGGTCAAGAGTAGAAGGATGCCCAAACTTACCTCAGCTTAAGGAAGTGTTAGGAAATGTAGGATGAGAATGATGAGGACTATAATATCCTTCAATCACTCTATAGACCTGAGACTTGAAATGGGGCTAGGCAAGTCAGTTTTCAGGGTTGACACCGTGCCTCCAGAAGTTCTCTACTCACAGATGAAATCATGGCTCTAAGATGATAGTGTGGCACACTGGTGTCTGTATGACTAGAGGACTGAAGAGACAAGGTCAAACATAGGAAAAAATATTATCAACCTAGCTAGCTACTTTCAAAAGGCCAAAATAACACTATGACATAGGTAAAGTATGCACAAATATGATAAAGTAAATGCACAAGAGTTAGGATAGCAAGAATGATCTCCCAAAAGTGCTTGTTTTCAGCTATCTCCAAGAATGCTTCCACATACACACAATAGAGGAAAATTGTTGGGGGGTTGTATAGGTTTCTGCCTCAATCAGACCCCCATTTTGGTGTTTCCACCTCCATAGGCAACCAAGATAACGATAATGGAGAAAAGTATGCTAAAGCAGGAAATGAAGGAAAGAATAGTAAACAACTTACAAAACAGTGTTATGATACCCAACCAAATCATAGAGGAGAGGATTAGAAAGCTTACCACCTGCACCAAGAGCTCACTAGCTAATGGGGGAGAAAATGAGAGGACTCAAGCCTCTAATGCAATGGTTTTTTGTTCCACACATTCTCTACGAAGTTGATGGAGTACTGATGTTGTTTCTATGGAGTGCAATGTGTTCCTTGAGAGTGATGGATTGGATACTTAGAGCTTGAGAAGAGATGAATTCAATGATTTAAGTTGTGTAGAGATGAGATGAATGAAGAAGGGATGAATTTGAAGTAGAGATGAAGTAAAACGGCCATATTCGAGTTGGTTGGTTGAAGAGGGAATTACAAATCAACCTCCAATGAGAAATGTAATGCCTTTGTAGGCTCTAGACATGGGAATCTACTAGGGATGTAAGTGCATCGTGCGGGCATCCCCGATAGTTATTCCTCTAACGACACACAAAATAGATGCCAAGTGGAATGAAGGAAACTATCTTATGTGGAATTTCACTTTTGGATTTATTTTTCTAAGGTGAGGATGTGTAAAAGGGGAATATGCGTAAGGGGTGCAAATTCACTCCTATACACAACTATACAACCCCATTCAGATACGTGGAACTCAAAAATCTATGAAATTTTGAATACACACTCTATTGACACCTGTCAAGATCTCCAAGAAACCACAAAACAAGATTCCAACCCACAAAGAAGTGTGAATTCATGAAAACATATGCATTGAACTAGAAAACACCTTTTACTACCAAACCGATACACTATCACTCATAACTTTGACACTAGGACCCAAAACAATATGAAACTCTAGATTTAGGTTTTTCTAACATCTAGAAAAATTATATTAAAAGAAAAAAGGAATAACTTATACAAAAAATTAATGAGGACCCAAAAACCAGATGTCATGTACACTGGAATACCTATATTGACACTTAGTCATTTTCCATATCAACTGCCTTCACCAGATCAAATCTTCTTACAAAATTTCTCTTCATAAACATCCTCAAACATTCTTAAGTTGTAAAAACTAATCTTGACAATGGTCTTCATAATAAAATACAATGTTGACATCAATGATACACTGCACTGCATACTATGCAACTTATACTCATCCCACATGCTAATGTTGCCAACAAATTCATCAATGACAAACTCCTTATTCTTCCAACATGTATACCTTCAACCCTCAAGGTTCAAATACCCTTAAACCTAAACCTTATCACTCAATCTTATAATCTCAAACCTAAACACTATAGAGAGAGGAGAAATCTACATAGGGAGGGAGAGAGGGAGGGAGAGGTGGATAAGGATGGATGAGGGGGAGGTAGAAAGGGGTGATAGAAATTTGAGATAGAGAGACGTAGATAGTATAGAGAGAGAGGTTAGATAAAGAGAGGTCGATCTAGGGAATTAAATCTAATAGGTTAAACCCTTAACCATATACTTAACCATATAACATGTACCATAAACCTTATCCCTCAACCCTAGGGACTAAATCCAATAGGTTTAACCCTTAACCATATACTCAACCCTAAACCTTATAACTTCAACCTTGAATGTTATACCTTTTACCCTCAACCCAAAACCCTATCCCTCAACCCTATGCCCTAAATCATATAGGCTAAGTCATCAACCCTATACCATATACCCTCCTGACCCTAAACTCAATCCCTCAACCTTGGGACCTAAGGCCTATATAATAAATCCTTAACCATATACACTCTACACTAAACCCTATATCATACACCCTCAACCTAAAACTATATCTCTTAACCCTAGGCCCTAAACCTATGGGATGAACCCTTGATATCCCATACACTTAAACCTAAATTTTATACCCTCAACCATGTACCTATATCATATACCCTCAACCTTAAACCCCACACTCAACCCTAGGCCATAAACTCTATACACTCTATTGTAAATTGTGTACCTTCAACCCTCAAGGTGCCTATACCTTGTATATTTTTGTTAGGTTCTCATTCTTGTGTTTGTGTGTCATCAAGCTAGTGCCTAAAACAAAATATGTTAGCCCCATGAAATTCCACTTATCTTGACTATCCCTTCATGACTTTGTAGGATGTTGGAGCAACCTGTGTGTTTTTTATGTCATTCCTATGCATGTGATACATATTCACCTTGGTTCCTCATACCTTGGTGCATAGTATAGCATTCATTATCAATTTAAGTGATCTCTACATTGCAATTCAATTATTGCATTCTAAATTCACCTAATCCCATCCCATCCCTTATTTCTCATCACCGCCATTTTTCTCTTTCCTAATCATGAATTGTATGTGCACATTCATTCTATATTTCTTCCATATTTCTATACACTCAATGCATTAAGATGGTTGCCTAGTCTTCATTTCCATCCAACTCATCTCATCATTTCATTTTTATCTTAAGTTTATTTTTTTATTTTAAGCATCTTCTCATCATTGAATTTTCATCTTAAGTGTTTATATTTTTTATTCTAAGAGAGGTGGAGAAAGAGAGATAGAGAGAAATAGAGAGAAGAGAGGGGGAGATATGAGACTCAACCTTAAAATTTATACCCATAACCCTAAACCCTATACCCTCAGCCATAAGTTCCCTAAAACTTATCCTTCAACCCTAGGAACTAAAGCTAATGGGTTAAACCCTAAACCATATACTCAACCCTATACCATATACCCTCGACCCTAAAACTTATACCATCAACCCTAAACCCTATACCTTATACCCCATACCCTCAACCCTAAACCTTATATCCTATACCCTCAACCCTAAACTTTATACCCTATACGATCAACCTTAAATCCTATCCCTCAACCCTAGGCCTAAAATCCTATAGGCTAAACCCTCAATCCTCAACCCTATAAATTATACCCTCTTGACCTTAAACCCTATCCCTCAACCTTATACCCTAAGGCATATATAATAGAACCTCAACCATATACAACCAACCCTAAACCCTATATCTTATACCCTCAACCCTAAACTATATCCCTTAATCCTAGGCCCTAAAGCTTATTAGATGAACCCTAAACCCTATACGCTCCTAAATGATAAACCCTAAACCTTATACACTATATCATATAACTATAGTGTCATAAAATTTCACCTCATGGTGATTTCACACTTGCACATTTATCCTGCTACATTTAAGGCACCTCACCGCATTTATAAAAAAAATTATGAGTTAGAATTTCATGATTTCAACATCATAAGGGACAATGACAAAGAATTAGTAGTCTTCCACCTCATTTCTTGTAAATTTTTGAGTTGCATGCATGTGCGACATGTGAATTTCCACAAAAAATGCAAGCATATCCAAAATTTTAAAGTTCAAATGAGTGAATCTCATGAAATTTTCCTATAAGACACATCATTGTGGAAAAATTGTGATTGTAATGACTCTTCCTGACCATGTAGCCTTACAAAACTCCATTTTTTTATCATCATTCTCATTCATTTTGACTTCCTTGCATTCTCTATTTATCTCTTTCTCTATTCTCTTCTACATTTATTCTTTGCAAAAAGGATCTATTGAATTCACATATCATCAACAACCAAGGCTCTTGTGCAAGCATACAACATCTTGTCTATCAAGCCAAGAGGGAGCCACAATTTTTTGGTAATTATCTCTTGTTCCTTTGTCTTATCTAATTGCAAATACATACTCATCTTGTCTATTTTGTTATTGAAAAGGGTTCTCTTCCACAACGTGGTTTGTTTGTATCACATTTCTTGTCTATTAAATTCCACATCTCATCTATTTTATTGTAAAGGAGGGGATTCACTACTCCTAAGTCTCTAGGAAAACAAACTATAGTGTAAAACCTGCACTCATAATTAGGTCATAAAACCTATACACTCTACCCTAAATCGTATACCTTCAAACCTAAAGGTTACTATACCCTCAAACATAAACCTTATAACTCAATATTATACTCTCAACCCTAAACTATGCTCAAACCTATACCTTATACCCTATACCCTCAACCCTAAACCTTATACCCTATGCCCTCAACCCTTAAACCTATCCCTCAACCCTCAACCCTATACCATATACCCTCTTGACCCTAAACCCTATCCCTCAACCCTAGACCCTAAGCCCTATATAATAAACCCTCAACTATATATAGTCAACCCTAAACCCTGTATCATATACCCTCAACCCTAAATCACATCCCTCAACCCTAGGCCCTAAAATTTATTGGATGAACCCTCAACAATAGACACTCCTAAATGATATAACCTAAAACATATACACTATATCATATACCCTAAACCCTACACTCAACCTTAGGTCATAAAACCTATACACTCTACCCTAAACCTTATACCTTCAACCCTCAAGGTTCCTATACCCCTAAAACATATACCTTATAACTCAATCTTATACTCTCAAACCTAACCATCAACCTTAATACCCTAGACTTTATACCTTATGCCCTATATCCTCAACCCTAAACCTTATACCTTATACCCTCAACCCTAAACCTTATACCCTAAACCCTAAACCCTATACCCTATACCCTAAACCCTAAAACTTATACCGGATACCCTCATCCCTAAACCTTATCCCTCGGCCTTAGGAATTAAATCCTATAGGCTAAACCCTCAACCCTAAATCCTATACCATATACCCTCTTAACCCTAAAACCTATCCCTGGACCTTGGTAAGACCTATATAATAAACCCTCAACCATATATAGTCAACCATAAACCCTATATCATATACCCTCAACCCTAAATACTATCTCTCAATCCTAGGCCCTAAATATTTTTGGATGAACCCATGACCCTATACACTCCTAAATGATATCTAAACCCTATACATTATATCATATAACCTATACTCTAAACCCTACACTCAACCATAGGTTGTAAAACCTATACACTCTACCATATACCTTATACCTTCAACCCTCAAGGATCCTATACCCTCAAAACTAAACCTTATAACTCAATCTTATACTCTCAACCCTAAACCATATACTCAACCCTATAACCTTAACCCCAAACCTTATACTATATACCTTCAACCCTAAACCTTATACCCTATACCCTCAACCCTAAACTCTATCCCTCGATCCTAGGCCTTAAATCCTATAGGCTAAACCCTCAACCATATACCATATACCTTCTTGACCCTAAACCCTATCCCTCAACCTTGGACCTTAAGGCCTATATAATAAACCCTCAACCATATACAATCAAACCTAAAACTTATATCATATAACCTCAAACTTAAACCATATCCCTCAACCCTAGGCCCTAAATTGTCAATTGTAAACCCTACACCCTACAACCTAAACCCTAATACATGGAAATTATGCCCTATATGTTAAACCCTAAAGCCCAACATCAATATTTTAATGTGCTAAAACCTACATAATTAAATTAATCACTAAACCCTCAACTCTCAACTCTCTATCATAAACCATCAACCCTGAATCCATAAATCATAGGCCCTCCACCCTAAATAATGAATAATTTAGAGAGATCTAAGATAGAGTAAAGATGTGAAATAGAGATAAGATATATCTACATAGGGAGGGAGAGGTAGATAAGAAAGAAAGAGATGCAAGATAGAGAGAAGAGAGATCTACATAGGTTGGGAGGGAGAGGTAGATAAAGAGGGAAGAGGGGAGAAGTAGGAAGAAGATATAGATATAAATTTGAGATAGAGAGGTAGATAATGGAGAGTGAGCTTAGTTGGATAAAGAGAGGTAGATCTAGGGGAGAGAGAGAAGATATATCTTCATAGGGAGGGAGGGAGAGGTAGATAAGGATGGACGAGGGGAGAGGTAGGAAGGGGAGATAGATAGAAAGCTAAGATAGAGAGTTAGATAGTGGAGAGAGAGCTTGGTTAGATAGAAAGAGGTAGATCTAGGGGAGAGAGATAAGTGAGATTGAGAACAATATAGATGGGGAGGAGAGTAGAGAGGGGGGGATGTGAGATGATCCATAAAGAGATAGGTATACCCTCAACCCTCTATCATAAGCCATAAACCCTACACCCTAAAACCTAAACAAGTTAGGAGATGCACCTTGAAACCTTAACCCAAAAACCTATACCCTCAACTCTAAATTCTTCAAAGAAATGAGAGAGCATTAGAGACAGACATATGGAGGATTGATAGAGAGAGGGGGGAGAGATAAAGAGAGGGAGGGAAATAAATATGAAGAGAGATACAAAGAGGATATTTATCTTTATAGGAACATGAGCATGTTATAACACACTTTTTCCAATTAAGATGACTTTTTAAGCATGGGGAAGACATTTTCCTCCTAGAAACATGAGTGAATTATAACCTAGATAGAGACGTATTGCGAGAGATAGAGAAGTAGAGAGATTTAGGGAGAGAGGGAGTGAGAGATGTAGATAGGGAGAAAAAAGAATTAGAGATAGCGAGAGTTAGGTATAGAGATATAAAGAGATAAAGGGGAGAAAATTAGTAGAAAAAAGAAGTAGGGAAATAGAGAGAGAGGGAGATAGAGAGATATTTGAGAAAAATAGTACAAATGGGAGGAGGGAGGGATGGAGAGGTAGGAAGAGATACAAATATTTGGAGGGAAAAAGAGAGATAGAGAGATTTTTGGGGGAGGGATGGAGGCACAAAGAGAGGAATATTGGAAAAGAGATGTAGAAAGAATTAGAGATTGAGGTGGAGGGAGAGAGAGATGGATAGTTAAATTCAAGAACATGATGATTTTAGTGTAGGAGAAAACATGAGCGTGTTTATGCTTTTACAAAACACGTATGCATTTTGTCTTGCAATAAATACGTATTTGTTTTATCTTTTACAAAACACATACAAGTTTTAGCTTACGAAAAACATGTATGCATTTTGGCTTGCACAAAACATGTACACGTTTTGGCTTGCACAAAACATTTACATGTTTTGGCTTGTACTTAGGCTTAGATGGTTCATTTTCTTCATTTTGACATGATGTTTTCCTCCATTCTCATTTTTTAACTTGCTCATCATTAGGTTTACAATCAAATATTACTAAAATTACCACCATAATTTCACAGGTCTTCTAAGATTTGTAACCATATGTTTTTTTAGATTTGAACTACATGAACATGTCGATTTTTAATTTCTTTCACTAATTTTTCCATAGTTATCAAAGATATATGTATTGAATCTTTTTAATAACTTTTGGAATACTTGTGTAAATTTGAAAAAATTAATAATATTGTTCTACACTTCATTCTTTATACATTGAAAAAAAATTGCATTTTCAATTATTTTGGTGTAAGTTATGTGACATGCACGCTCGGTGATGTGATTCTCAAGATGCATCCACTTTGAAAAATAATTAAAAAATACTCAATAAAAAATAACAAAAAAATATACAACTTCTAGTAGTCACTCCTATCTATATTTCTACCTATGGGATTTTGAAAATACTAAATGCAACAAAAAAATTGAGAGGCACACACCAGGCACTATTATGTTTTGCTAAAAAAATAGGAACGCTTTTTTGTGTGTGAATAATTTGATCCTCTTAATATTTTTTATTTTTTAAAAATCTTTAGTAGTTTAGAAACCAGATTCAAAGTACTACAATTCTTGTTCTTTTGGTATCTTTAAATTTTGAGTGCATGAATCTCAAATTACTCCTCCAAGTTCAGGTTTAGCTGATTTCAAAAAAAGTGGCCACTTTTGACCCCCTTTTTGTGCACCATCTTGGTGCACTTACCCAAGTGTTGCATTTTTTTTGGGGTAGAATATGTTAATATAGTTTTAACTTTTTCTTTATTGTCAAAATTTCATGTACACATGATTGCCTTTCATAAATGGAAATATCACATATGCACGATTTAGTAACAATTGAAAAGGAGAAATGGTATTCCTTTTGATCCATTAATCACTCGCTAAAGGCGATTATAAGATAAATAAAATGATAGTCAAGATATGAAGTAAAGATGAATAGTAATAGAGAGAAATAAAAAGATAATCTTGAGACAATGATTTAGAATGAGAAAACCAAATTGCAAAATCAAAATAAAGTCATTAACATCCAAGTGTGTGCACTTCTATCAACAAAGAAGGGGTTTTCATCAAAGCTTAAAGGAGAATGAAGAGTTGAGGGAGGGTATTTTATCTTGAACAAGTTCAAGGATGATAAATTAGGGAATATAATCAATGATAAAGAGGATATGGTTACAAATTTGATGGCATGGATAAATCTTGGAAGGTAGATATGAAACATCATCACATAGACAATAATTATGCCATAGAACTAATTCAGGGTCAATTTTCAAACCTTCAATGAAAATTAGTTAATGAAGACAAGACACTATATGAATAAGTGGAGAGAGTATTCAAATAAAGGATAAGACAAGTTAGCATGGGTTGTAGGCCTTTGAAAGGTATAAAAAGAGATTTATTCTTTGTTCATCACTCAAAAGTAGATCTCAAACAATAAATCAAAATCAATGCTGATGTATGAAGGTTGACAAAGGAGCCATGAATTTAATGATGATAGTCCTAGTGATAAAAATCCCCATGTCAAATAAGAATGGGTGAAATTTCTAGAAGGTCAAAATCATTGATTTATCATTTCATTTTGAACCACCAAAAAAAAGGGCAATAGGGAAAGAGGATTCCCTAATAGGCCCCTAGGGTTTTCCACCTAGGAGATTGGTTGAGAAATGGCTCTCTCACACTAATGATGTGCTCTTGGTGAGTTCATTCAAGGATTGGGGTTGTGTTGTGTGTGATAGAGTGTGTCTAAATGTTGCTAAGTAATGAAATGAACAAACTATGAAATGTAAACTAATGAAATGAAAGAGTATTAAAAGCACTATGTAAAATGACCTAATATGTATGCAAGTTGTAAAGAAATTGGAAGAGACAAAAATGGTGCACATGGAAACCAAAGGTTCAAGAAGAGGAGCTCTGGAATCTTTTGGAATTTGCTAAAAATGTTCACTGGGACACTTAAACTAGAATGGGCGACCTATTCCTCTTGTCGGGAAACTTTGTAGGAACAAGTTTCTGGAAAAAGGGTATCCAGAAACACAGAAACCACTTTTCAGGCCTAGTACAAGAACTAATTCGCCAATGATGGTGACTCGGTCCACCTAGAGCTTTTAGGAGTTTTGAGGTTGGAATCTGTAGGCTCTCACTTGTAATTTTGTTTCTAAGAGAGACCCGTGTCTGAATCTTCAGAAAGCGACCTGGAAGTTGTCTTTTAGCTCCTTCTAGGGTTTGTTGACTTGGAATGATGCGGATGGAATAATGACACCCATTTAACACTTTTCTCCTTGACTAATCTACATACAAACTTGCAAAGCACACATGCAAAGAGAAGGAAAAGGTTAGGGTTAGAGAATAGGGGTTTATCTTAGTCAAACCCCATGTTGGTAATCAACCCCAAATGAAATGGAGTGAAAAGGTAAGGATGATTGAATAACATGCAAATGTAAACACTCACCAAGCCCTTGTTGAATAAGTCTGAAGATATGCAAGAACTAGCTCCAAAGGATGATGTTTGAAATGCTTAGTGCTTGAATGCTTGATGCTTGCTTGAGAGGTTAGAATGCTTGAGTGCTTGTAAAGATTAAAGATGTTAGGAGAGGGTAAAATGAGGATAAAACCCCTTATTTATACATGTTATTCCCTAATTCCCTAAAAATAACACATGATAGGCCAACCTAAGGGTTTGGAGGAAAAGTCTCGTTAGAATTTTGTTTTAATTTTGAATTTTATGCCAAATGGGACTGTCACCCAAGGTGGTGAGTAGTCCACTTGGAAAAATTCAAGCGGTAGTTAGGAATAAAAAGGTGTTTAATGTTGATTAACGGGATTGTCTCCCAAAACACACTTAAGTCGGGCCTAAAAGTACATTAAGGGGCCATTTTTTCATGGAAAAGGGCTGAATTAGTGATGAAAAGCCTAGAAAAGTGTGAGGGTCAATTACAACACCTTACAAAACTTTAGACTAAGGCTTGGAAAAGGGTTCTTTAGGTAAACTATTGTAGAAAAGTCCTAGAAAATTGATGAAATGTGTTACAACACTCCACAACACCCTTGTAAGAATTTTTTAGGATTTTGTTGATTTGCAAGTGTTCAAGGCCTAATGTGAATGTGTTGGCCACATTACAACATTAGATCAAAGCAAAACCAGGCCAAAATCCAAGGGAAAAGGCCCAAATGAGTGAAAAATTGTCAAGGCTACACTTTTTGGTTACATATTTAGCCCCCACTATAGTGAGAGGATGAACTTGCTTCAAACTCGCACTAAAGTAGCCAAGTCATGCATATGGAGAGCGATCTGAATGCATTCATGCTAGTAAGATGAGATGACTATAATCAAGAGGGATGATCAAGCCCTCAGGATCAAGATCCCATGGGATACCAAACATAAGCACAAAAGATCACACAAGAAAGTGATGAGAAGGAGTGAAGAGAGAGGGAAAGTCAAATCAAGCTTCGACCATTTGTCTAGGTAGTTGTGGATCATATCTAGGTCATTTCTCCAAAAGGACGTGTACTCACTCTAGGGTGACAAGACTTTTGGCTATCCACCAGGTGAGAAACATACACTTGGTCAGTATGCACTCACACACGCACAAAGGTGGCTTATGGGGAAAGTCATGTCGCTAGTTGGGCTTCCCGCTCAACCATACCAAAGTTATACTTCCTGATAACTTTGATAAGGTGCCACAAAAGACAATGGTTCATGTTTCACGAGACAAAAAAAGTTGTGTATGCTTGGAACTCATGAACAAGTGCAAGATGGCACCACATGCATGTAAGTTGTGTTATGCAAGGTGGCCATATAGCAAAATGCAAAAATGTCAAATGTAAAATGAAAAATGTCAAAAGAGTGTTCAAAGGAGTCTTGTTTAGTTCATGTGAGGTCTTTAACTTGTGGAACATTGTGTCTAATGTCTCCAAGAGAGGACCAATCAAAGAATAAAAAATTCAGAACTTAGGGGATGCAGAGTGTTGCATCAGGCTGCTAAGAGTAATGTAATATGCTAGGATAGGTCATTTTCATGACGTACATTACACCCAATTCCATCCACAAAGAGAGAAACACATCGTATGAAGTAATAAGGATACACTACGAACCAAGGACAAGAAAAAGAAAATGAAAAATAAATAATGCCAATGTATGCCCCCACTTTAAAGGAATTGCTACGCATTGTTTTGTGAGTAATTCCTTTAAAGTAGAGAGATGAAAAATTCAAAAAGAAAGAAAAAGGAAATGAGAGCCTACTTGGAAAGCCTTATGCCAAGTGATATGTTTCCAAGGGAGGCTCAATCATGTAAAAGAAAAGGAAAAAGAAAAGAGAAAGGGGGGGGTTACCCCCAACATGAAAAACACCAAACGCATAAGGGATCTATGGATTTGGGGTCAGTATATTTGTTTCTGCAATGTTTGTTTAGTAAGCACAAAACTATCATCATTCCCCTTAATACATAGAACTGGAAGAAGGACATAAAGAGAGTGAAATCAAATAAAAAGAAAGTCATTTTGGGTCAACATGGAAGAGACATAGAATGTATCGACACTTTTCACTGTCCCCAAAAGGAAAACAAAAGAAAAAGGAAAAAGACAAAGAAAATGAGCCTTTTTGAGTCAACATGAAGGAGACATTGTGGTCTCAATGCCTTGCATCATCCCTAAAAGGAAGACAAAAAGAAAAAGAAAAGGAAAATTCCTTTTGGGTCAACATGAAGAATACATTGTGGTCTCAATTCCTTGCATCATCCCCAAAAGGAAGACAAAATCAAAAGAAAAAAAGAAAGCAAAAGAGAAGTCACAACATAGAGAAGAAGGAATGTACAAATATAAGAATGCCACAAAGAGAGAGGACATCAAACATAATAGTATGGGGGAGACACGTCACACAAAATAAAACAAACAAAAGAAAAAGAAAATGCCAGCAAGTCAAATGTGCATCAATCGTCGAGCAAGTCATCTGCCTCCCAATCTTGTTCAATGCAAAATTTGGGTGTGCGGCTAGCTAGAGGAACCACAACAATTGTAGAAATAGCATCAAGATCAATGCTTGTCTGAGGAGAGGTCTGATGTAAGATCATGGAAGAAGAGAACAATGTGTTTAAATATTTGTGCACTTCTTCATCTATTTTGGCAAACTCCTCATCATTCTCATCCAAATTAATGATGATAGGAGGGCGGATGACAATGTCAGTTGGAGCATGTAGTACTAGTTGTGATGGAGGTATAGGATCATGTTGTAGTGGTGAGGGAGGAGGGGCATTAGGAACTACTTCTAGCAAGGGTGGGTTATGATTTTCATCATTTTCTTTATTATGTGACTTGCGAGAAAGAGCACGACGGTGACACCTACACTTCGTAGCTCCTTTATTTCTTTTTATTCTTTTACCAAGTTGCATATGAGAAGGAGTGTGCTGGTCAACCATAGGTTTCTTGTCATTCCTAGGGGGAGGAATTGGAGGAACCATAGGTGGGTCATCAACTTTCTCATTGGCTTTATACTCTTGTTTGACGTGAGGCAGGATTTAATTAATGTCATGATCTCTAGGCATCTTGGATGATGTAGAGGAGGTTTCAGGTGTTGTCTGGTTAGGCATATTAGATTCGGGTTGCAAAATAGTTTCATCAAGGATGGGAGTTTCAGAGGTAGATGGAGGCATGTTGCAAAGAGATAATTAAGATATTTTCTTTGCTTTAAACTTTTGATAGGCAATGAAAAAGAAATCTCTTTGGGGAGTGATGGGTTCCATGGGTTCAAGCCAAAAGGCTTCTAAAGAAAAGTTGCCTTTGGAGGATAAGGGATTGAAGCCACTATGGTGGACGGTGAATATTTCATTGTTAAAGGGAAACTTCAAACATTTGTGAAGAACCGAGGGGACCGCTTTCATTGAGCGAAGCCATGGGTGGCCTAGCTGCAAACGAAATTGGTCCAACTATGGGATGATAGAGAATGTAATGTCCAATGTCTTAGGGCCTATCTGTAATGGGAGAGTGATTGATTTGATTGTAGGGTAGGAAAAACCATTATGTGTTTTGATCCATGTGTTAGGTTTATCATAAACGTCTTGATAAATATCATGTAGTACAAAAAATTCTTCCATGATCACATTCTCGCCATAGGCTGGATCTATGAGTATCCCGTTAGTGGGCTTATCATAGATTCTACCAACTATGTAGAGAGGACCATCGAGAAGATTTATGAGTATGTCTTGAGGTTAAAAATTAATATCTAGAGATTTTTTGGTTTAGCCCTTATGAGGGATAATGTTAATCACACCTACCATTTCATTTATAGGCTTGACATGGGTCACATTCGGAAGAGGATCAGAATGTTCATCTTGTGTATCAACATTCATAACATCATTCTATGAAGTTTCACTAGATTTGACAAAGGAAACATTATGTTTAGGTATGGGATTGGCGAAAATTTGTAAATTTTGGTTTGGGGGTGCAGCAAACTTATTGCCTTTATCATTAATACCAACAATAGATATACGGCCTGAATCAATGAGGTCTTGCACAAGGTGCTTAAGATGCTTAAATTGTTCAATGTCATGCCCATTCTATCGATGAAAATAGCAATAAGCATTGGAGTTATAAGATGGAGGTAAAGTCTTATTAGGATCAGGTGCATGGATAACAGGTAAGGAAATCATTTTTTGTTGTAGAATTTGGGTCATGGTATTATGGAGGGTATTACGTAAAGGCATGAAGGTTCATTTGGGATCTCCATAATTGAAAGGCACCATAGTCTTAACAATTGCTATTTGATTATTAACAGGTGGAGGGGATTGTGAAGGAGGGTTAAATTGAAAAAACCCTTTATTTGGCTTTCAAAATGGTTGGGAGTTGGTTTGGTAGGTAGCATCAAACTTCTCAACTCGACTAGAAGTGGATCACGTATCACAAATACTAGTTGAATTTTGATAATCACAGAGCTCTTTGCATAAGTGCATGAAGTAAGGGAACTTCATCAGGGTGAGTTTTTCTTGAAGGGGTGTTAGCAAGTTTTCAGTAAACATCTTTTGAAGATGTGTATTGGGTATCTTGACATCAATTAAGGAATAAAGTGCCTGATAACGAGAGATAAAGTCTATTATCTTTTCATTAGTGTCTTGCTTACATCTCATCAAATCAGCCAAGGTCTTTTCAGGAGTCATGTGCACTTGGAAATGGTTGATAAAGGCATCAACAAGTTCATTGAATGAACTAATTGAATTGTTTGGTAAGGAAAAAACCAATCCAAGGTAGTGTCTTTAAGGGTCCTAGGAAGCAACTTGGCTAACAATTTTTCATCAAGAGAAAAATCACTACACAAAGTAGTATAAGCATTAACATGATTAGAAGGATCACCCTTCCCTCCATACTTATCAAATCTAGGTATTTCTATTCCTTGTGGCATCTGGGTGCGTATGATTTCTAAGGACAATGGATTGTTGTGAACATAGTGGGTGGGTGAACCATGCTGGTTTTGATTGATGGTGGAAATCTATTGTTGCATGGATGAAACAGTGTGAAAAAGTTGTTTGATGAGAGGATCGGTATAAGTGGGATTAGGTGGAATAGAAAGTGGTGAGGGGGTGAAAGTAGTGGAAGGGAAAGTGAATGGGATGCTAATGGAGGGTATGGTGGAAGAGGCTAAAGGATGTGATTCCACATAAGAAGTAGTAATACTAGTAGGAATACCAAGGGAAGGAATCACATGGCTAACTTGTTGCACTGTTGTGGTCACATGAGGAGAGGCATAGCTAGGAATGGAAGCTATTGTTGAGGGAGGAAGACTTGGAAGTCCTCCTTGGCTAACAATAGGGGTGGCTGGTTGAGGGACCCTAGGTGTGGAAGAGGCATGTTTTTGGTATATCTCAACTATTTTCTTTACAACACCTAGGCCATCATCACTGTCAAGCATACGATGAATTTTTTCTATAGTGTGGATAGCAGTGGTAGAAATGTTCTCAAAACTCACTTCATGTTGGAGGTCGGCTAGGTCTGTATGAATGTGAAAGATCTTGTCATGTGGGAGGTCATCAGTTTTATGTCAACATGCATGTTTCCTAAATGTAGAGAGTTACTAAGGGTGGTTTCTAGGCCTCGTGCACTATTGTCAATACTAGGAGTAGACGTGCAAGAGATCCCAAGAGCTACAACAAGAGTATTGTCGTTAGATGCCATGAGTCTAGAGCTTTGTCTCACTATGGTATCAGGAAGAGAACACCAAATGATCATGATTTTTTTTCTACAGGTGGGGTGCATGCAAATGCAATGTACACAAAGAAGACTAAAATTCTTATAACTAGGATTCTAGAAAATAAAATAGAAATGCAAAACCAAAAAATAGAAGTGCAGAAAAGGCTTTGAAAATTCCAAAAATTACAGTGTGAATGGTGCAAGTGGACTAAGTTTCCTAGTGTGGCGAATTAGTCCCAACAGTGATATTTTTGACACTTTTTAGAATTTGTGACTAGTTTTTGTGATTTTTATGCTTTTCCAGTGTAGGTGCAGAATGAAAATGTAGATTTTTTTCTAATTTTTCAATGAAAATGAAATGCAAAATGCAAGCTAACATGAAATTTTCACTAATGCACTTTTTTATAAACCCTAGGATTCCAAACAATACAAAACCCTAATGCAATGCAATATTTTCCTAAGATGCAAATGCAACATCAGAATATTAACAAGTGTTCTAAGGATGGGTTCACCAAAATGAACCACCAAAAACAAAGGGCAATAGGGAAAGATGATTCCCCAATAGGCCCCTAGGGTTTTCCACCTACGAGCTTGGTTCAGAAATGACTTTCTCACACTAATGATGTGCTCTTGGTGAGTTCATTCAAGGATTGGGGTTGTGTTGTTTGTGATAGAGTGTGTAAATGTTGCTAAGTAATGAAATGAACTAACTATGAAATGTAAACTAATGAAATGCAAGAGTATTAAAAGAACTATGTAAAATGACCTAATATATATGCAAGTTGTAAAGAAACTAGAAGAGACAGAAATGGTGCACCTACAAATTGAAGGTTGAAGAACTAGAGCTCTGAAATCTTTTGCAATCTATTGAAAATGTTCACTGGGACACTTACGCCAAAATGGGCGACCTAGTCCTCCTATAGGGAAACTTTGTTAGAACTAATTTCTAGCAAAAGGGTATCCAGAAATATAGAAACCACTTTTCAGGCCTGGTATAGGGACTAATTCACTAATTATGGTGACTTAGTCTACCTGGAGCTTTCAAGAGTTTCCAAGTTGGAATCTATAGGTGCCCACTTGTACTTATGTTTTTGGCAGAGACCCATGTTTGAATCTTTAGAAAGGGACTTGCAAGTTGTCTTTTAGCTCCTTCTAGGGTTTGTTGACTTGGAATGATGTGGGTGGAATAATGATACCCTTTAACACTTTTCTCCTTGACTAATTTGCATACAAACCTACAAAGCACACATGCAAAGAGAAGGAAAAGGTTAGGGTTAGAGAATAGGGGTTTGCCTTAGTCAAACCGCATGTTGGTAATCAAACCCAAATGAAATAGAATGAAAAGGGAAAGATGATTGAATAGCATGCAAATGTAAACACTCACCAAGCCCTTGTTGAAGAAGTTTGAAGATATGCAAGAACCAACTCCAATGGATGATGTCAGAAATGCTTAGTGCTTGAATGCTTGATGCTTGCTTGAGAAGATAAAATGCTTGAGTGCTTGTAAATATGAAAGATGTTAGGAGAGGGTAAAATGAGGATAAAAACCCTTATTTATACATGTTATTCCCTAATTCCCCAAAAATAACACATGATAGGTCAAACTTAGGGTTTTGGAGGCAAAGTCTCGTTAGAATTTTGTTTTAATTTTGAATTTTATGCCAAATGGGACTAAGTCGCCCAAGGTGGTGACTTAATCCACTTGGAAAAATTCAAGTGGTAGTCAGGAATAAAAAGGTGTTGAATGTTGATTAATGGGATTGTCTCTCGAAACACACTTAAGTCAGGCCTAAAAGTACATTAAGGGGCCATTTTGTCATGGGAAAGGGTTGAATTAGTCATGAAAAGCCTAGAAAAGTGTGAGGGTCAATTACAACACCTTACAACACTTTAGACTAAGGCTTGGAAAAGGGTTATTTAGGTGAATTATTAAAGAAAAGTCCTAGAAAAGTGAGGAAATGTGTTACAACACTTCACAACACCCTTGGAAGAGTTTGTTAGGTATTTTTTTTATTTGCAAGCATTCAAGGCTTAATGTGAATGTGTTGGCCACATGAAAACATTAGATCAAAGAAAAACCAAGCCAAAATCCAAGGGAAAAGGCCCAAATGAGTGAAAAAGTGTCAAGGCTACACTTTTAAGTGACACATTTTTATAGTATAGTTATTGTCTTGAAATGTCCATAAAGCGACAAGGGTCACATTGTTTGCAAGAACTTTGAATCTTGAAAATATTGAAGTAAGAAGTCTGATATGATCATCTCACTCAACTTTCAGTCTTTGATTGAAGTTATGCATCTATCAGGATACATAAAAATTAGAGAGAATGACCAAGATAATGAAAAACAATTATTTTAAGGTTAAGTAGGATAGAGGATCAGTGATAGTGCACTTGGACTTGAATAGTGCATCATGAAGGTATATACCAAATATTTCAATAATCAATAAAGGAATAAAAGAAAGAGAGGAAAGATAGAAAGTACCACTTTCAAACTTCTCTTTATAACCTTTGTGTTTGAATGAAAACTAAAATGATGAGTGTTGTTATGGTAAGCATGGTTGGAAGACATTGTTAAATGAACCATGATGGTGAATAGATCTAATATGAAGTTATGAGGAGGATGAGCATAAACACAATAGGAAGACATATTTTAAGTGCATATGATAGGGTTTTGAGCTCTACATGAGAGGATAAATTTTTAGGATTATAAGGGGGAAAGAGTGTATGAAAAGAAAACCCATGAAGAAAACATAGAAATGACAATCCCTCATGAATATTTTTTATAGACTAATGCATGATAGAAGGTAAGACAGTCCACACCAACATGGATTGTCATATGGGATGTAATCTAGAATAGTGGGGCAACATAGTTAAGGTCAAATAAAGGAATGTACAAGTTCCAAGCCAAGTTCTCTTTAAGACAAAGAATACAATAAAAATGAAGTCATGAAATGAAATTTTTTAAGATAGTCTAGGGATGAATGATAGGATCTTCTAAAGGTAGAGCTTCATGAAGTTGTATCAATATTGAAGTTATCTAAACATCAACATGCTAAGTATGAAGATGAGAAATGGTGAAAATATGAGGATAGGGAGAATTTAATGAACTAAAGTTGGTAATATTGCTATATTAAAAGATATCTTATGCCCTCCTAAGATTTTATCATTCCAAATCCTCTCCCACATGTTCTATAATAAATTTTAAGGGAAATTATGAGTAGCTAGAGAAGTAAAGATCAATTATGAGAAATTGGATGAGTTGGATAGAAAGTGAGAAGATATGAGAGATATTAGAATTAGTTTTAGGGTCATTTCCAAGCATTTAGAAGATTTCCTCACTAGATAAGGTCAACACATCAAAGGTTCTTAAAAATATTTGATGTGTCACCCTACTAAATCTTGTTGGAGTTAATAGTGCACCCAAAAATGCTAGAAATCATCTACAACCAAACATCTATCACAAAAGAGAAATCAAAGCAACTGATTTGCTATGCAACCAAGAGAGAAATATTGAATCCACACAAGGATCTCATATTGATATTAACTTGTAATTGCTGTGTCAATTGAATGAAATTATTACAAACCACAAATGAATAATTACAAAAGAAAAAGTGCAAATCATAGATGGGGATTTTATTAAATTGTGACAAGTGTGTTTTTCATATGAAATGATACAATTACCTATAAATAGCCCAATATAATAATAAAAATAATCCTAAGTTTAGTTTAAGTAATTAAAATAATATGAGACATAATAATTAATTAATTATTAAGTGATTATCCTAATTACTCTAGCACCCCTTAAGATCAACTTAGGGAGAAACTAAACAACTGATAAAGGATGTAATGATGGATGCATGGATGGGTTTTGAATATAAGGAATGATGAGGTACTCATGTACAAACAAATGAAATTTCTCATAACCATAGAAAAGAAGAAAACTACATGGGAAAAAATTCCTCTCCAAAAGAGAGAAAATGAAATAATTGCACTAGTGAAAGAATGATAGGAGGACTCAATGTGACCCCCCAAGGATTTCTTCTCTCACACATGTAAAATAGATGTCCCCTTAGTAGGAGAGGGAAAACAAGGATATGAATCCCTCATAAAGAAAGAGCTCATATACCAGTGATGAATGCCTAAAGATATAACACGACCCACTATAGCTTGGAAACAACATTTCTCCCCTTAGGAGTAAATAGATACATTGTTGATTGAAGTCATTCCACAAAATTGGAAGAATTATAAATCCAAATCCAAAATGATGTGTGCATCTAAAAAGTGATCAAGTGTCCACATTTTATAAAGAGATGATTTCAATCCAAGAACCTATGAAGACCAATGTAGAACAAGCTCCAAAGGTTATGAATATGATGGGATAATAGTGATGATGTGGCTGTCAACATAGAGGAGATGAATACCCTCAAAGTAATCCTCCAAATCAGAAACATAGGACTCCATAAATAAGGATGATATGTCTATAAGATATGAATCCCAAGTAGTTGTCTTTGAAAGATGATATATTTCCTTTTGTACTAGACCAATAGGGGCCAAGGATGTGGCAATTCCAAGTTGATCAGGAACAACATAATATGGATATTGATTCTCGATTTGAAGATTGGGAACATGAAGGAAATTATTTGAACCATTGGAACATCCAAGACATGTGATATACTCAATCTCCTATAAATTATTGCCATCAAAGGGTAGGTATACTGCATCTACAAGAGGAATGAGATAATCTACAATAGGATCATATAGGAATAAAGAATATGAGGGTCTCCATGGATCTCCCAAAGTTGATTCCAAAGTGTATGGGGAAAATAAATGTTTGATACAACATACATAGTGTCATGAGAAACACTAGAACAGATAACTCCTAGAATATGATCATTGATAATACCCCATGTTAAATAACCCCTTAGTGTGTCTGGTGTAGGTATGATTCCATAAACATAGGGAAAAAGATCAAGCCACCTGATATGTTTTAGGATATCATGTCACCAAGACTCATAGTTATCCTTTACCAAGATGACCATAGAAGGATGAATAGAAAACCCCATGATAATTTCTCAAAAAAAAATAGATAATAATATTTGCTATGCATCCAAAGTGATGGGATTAATTTATGGCTAGATTTCCTTCCTTAGTTTATGTTTTCTATTCCCAGTGCATGTAAAGTGATGGGATTAATTTATGGCTAGATTTACTTCCTTATTTTATGTTTTCTATCATTTCAATCTACCAAATTTCATAGACATCCCTAAGACTTATACATTTTATGCACTTCAAACCAAAATTTAGTATGTGGTTGTACACATCTAAAAATGGTTACGGATATTCAAACTGCTAATTAATTAAATATGAATTATTTAATTAATATTCTAAAGTCATCTACATATAAATAAATTTAATTATTTATTTATATTGTTCATTTTCTAATTCTTCTACTTAAATTAAATAAATAAGTTTATTTAATTATTGTTACCCTTCCTCTTAATTAAACTAAATAAATTTCAATAATTTATTTATTTAATTATCACTCCATTTCTAATAGTTTGAATGTCTAAATTTAAATTATGGAATATTCTTCTATTTAACCTCTCACATAATTAAATATGGTAAGTATTTAATTAACTCATTTTTCTTTCACTTCTCACACATAATTAAATAGTAATTATTTAATTATGGAAACTTCCATTTGTACATGTCACACATAATTAAATAAATTTATTTATTTAATTAGCAATTATCCTCAACTTCAACCAATTTTCATAAATAAGGAAATAAATGCCATGTTTATTTCCATTTTTGAATGAGGATGGTTTTGTGGGTTGAAAACATTCTTCCACTTTCTTCTCAACCTTCCATCTTTCTATCAACCTCTCGATCTCACACCATTCATTATGACAAGTTTGAATTACAACCATTGATCTTCGCCAACTAGGTTTTTGCCTCCCGAAAATCTATAAATACAGCCATTCGGTAAGTAGATTTCATCCTAGATTTCATACACAATTACTATAGTCACATTCGAACCAGCATATTAGCATAATCAACATTTTAGCATTTCAACTTCATAGCTTAGAGCATATAGCAATGCACATTAATTTTCAATTAATCTCATTCTCTCAAGCTGTCATTCTACAAGTTGCTGCTTAAAACAACTGAGAGCTAGCATCTTGAAATGAATCCTTGGAGATAGAGGACGATGGGACGAATTTGAAGAAGTTGCATGTGTTTAGAGTTTGCATTTTTTCTTTCTTTAATTTAGTTTCTTTAATCTAATGTTTCATTGGTGTATTAGATTAAATTCATTTTGATTTACACATTCTAATGTACACATTTTTGGCACCCGCCGTGGGGCCAAGCCCCGCATTTAATATTTCTTTTTGTAGAATTTTTCTAGCAGGTGACGGATTAAAATCGTGTTTTGGCCCATATGAGTCTCGGTTTACCACATACGAGGACTGTTTCAGCGCATCCATCGATTATTTTGGTGCATAGATGCTCTATTTCGGCGCATCCCTGTGAGATCTTTCAGCGCATCCATGGCCTATTTCGGTGCATAGATAACGTGTTTTAACGCATACAATTGTAAAAATTTTAAATTTTGATTATGATGCCATCCACGGACAAGATTTGTTTTTTAAATTTTATTTTAATGGAATGAAGCAATCCTAGGGTAGACATTTAAATATGAATTAACCAATCCTAGGATAGTCACCAAACATAAATTTCTTTTGGTTAAAATGAATCCCATGCTTATGGTGAAGCAACATCTTCACTTAGTGTAGAGAATTGTCAATTTGGGATTTAAAATTGAACCATTATTGTTTGATGTGATTGTGGGTAATAGTTTTATGCTCTCCCCTTAATTGGGTGATCAGAACGCTAGACTTACTTTTTATTTTCTGCAATTTAATGCTTTATTACATCCTTTAGAAGGCCTGTTCTTGTGGGAAAAAGTACTCACCCAAGAGGAACGACCTAAGTGGGAACACCCAAAGCCAAGGTTTCCAACCCACTTTAATCAAAAGCAAGTTGTTGATGAAATCCAACTTGACAGTAGTGCGTAGGATAACCATCCCCAAAACCTTTGTTCTAAAGGTTGTGAGGTCTCTCGAGGGAGTCTATCCATTACCACACTAAACAGAAATACTTACTAAAAACCATAGTGTAGAAACCAACCATGTCAATATCCAAACATCATCTTAATCACGGTGCAAGGGGAGGGAAGAATCTTCCCCAAAGACACTCACCATATAGTCACCATAGATTGTTTGCTTATGGGATTCGGTATCCACTTTCGTCACCTTGAGTACGCACCTAGAAAAGACAAAAACATGGGCGTCCTTTAGGGGGTGACATGGCTGTGTGAGTCGATGCAATTTTAAGCTATGGGTTGTGATTACTATGATGACCTATTTGACAACTAAGAGTGAGTCTAATTGAAGTGCTTATTTAGTTCAAAACCTGTGAAAATCTCAAGAACATACACTCTTTGTTTAGATTTTAGGATTAACACAACAACTGTCTACTTCTCTATGTTGTGTTTTTCACATTTAAATCAGGTTAAGATCATCCAAAAATATCAAAATGTCCACCAAACATGTCTGTCTCAGAAGTCTAAACAGATAATTTAGCGCATCCCTGGTTTGTTTCGGCACATTGCTGCTTTGTTTCGACATATTGCTGCTTTGTTTCGGCACATTGCTGCTCTGTTTTGACGCATTGCTGCTCTATTTCAGCGCATCGCTGCTCTATTTCGGTGCATTGCTGCTCTGTTTCGATGCATCGCTGCTCTGTTTCGGTGCATTGCTGCTCTGTTTCAGCACATCACTGCTCTATTTTGGTGTATTGTTGCTCTGTTTCGGTGCATTGTTGCTCTGTTTCAACACATCGCTGCTCTATTTCGGCAAATTGCTTCTCTGTTTTGGTGCATCGCTGCTCTGTTTCGGCATATCATTGCTTTGTTTCAGTGCATCGCTGCTCTGTTTCGGTGAATTGCTTCTCTATTTTGGTGCATTGTTGCTCTGTTTCGGTGCATCGTTTCTCTGTTTCGGTGCATTGCTACTCTGTTTTGGTTCATCTGTGTTCTGTTTGGGTGCATAGGTAGTCTATTTCAGTGCATTCATGCTTTGTTTCAGCGCATGTGTTTTCTGAACCTAGGTACCTTTCTGACATGTAAAAATCAGTCTTCTCAGTTTAGTCTTTTCCATGCTCAGAGTTTGGAAGTTTGCAGATTTTGTCAAAAAGTCTCTAGAAAGGAAGATTAGAAAGCCAAAGAAATCTCTCAGTTATAAGAAATTATTGAAGAAGAGGAAATTTCTATACTAAAGTCGAAAGGTCTTGCTTGAACATAGAACCTTTATTCACCAATATCATGACTATATTATAGGTTTCACTGATGATTATTTTGTAGAACCTATATACTCACGAGCCTTCTTTCAAAGAAGAGCCCTTTATCAAAGGCACAACCATAGTCAACGTATTCGTTCTTCATATATTCCCCAACCTGCAATTACGTATTCTACTCATCCCAATCAAATTCTACAATAGAGAACTCAAACACATTAGGCATTTGTCCCAATCCATCTTTTTTACAAAGCTATAATCAAAACCTCACAAAATGCAAAATCATCTTTTGTTTTTGGTCTTTGGTTTAATTCCTGCAAATAGAATTTTCATCCTTTCAATCAGGGAATCATGAGCTAAAGGTTAAAAATATTTTAATTCATAGAATCTTCATTCTATCCTCACTTTCATATCCATCAACATTGCACTATTTCATTCTTTTGATTAAAAGTTAGTAGAATTTGGGCAAAAGCTTATGCCTGTTGTCACGAGATCTCAAAAATGCATAGAAAAAGATGAAAGAGAAAGTACAGTAAGAAAAATGGGTGATAATATTGATAGGGAAGAGAATCCCTTTCATTCTGAAGAGATAACAGAGGAAAAGCTTCAAGAAGCAGAGTAGGATCCCCAATTCCATACCCTTATGGAAAGGATTTTAGAACAAAACAAGGAAAGATATTTCCTTTCATTAGCTAATCAAGGAGCTAAGTTACTTGTTGATTTTGACACGGAAGGGATTAAAGAAGATCCATAATCTCCTCCTAATGATTTTAGTGCCCTTACTCAATAGATAAAAGAATTACAAGGGCAAATCAAAGAAATGCAAGGAGGTACAACAAAGAAGTATGTTTTAGATGACATATGTCCTTATCCATTTGATAGGAGACTTCGAATGATTCCTTTTCCAAAACATTGTGAAATTCCTAAATTTGATAGGTATAATGGGAAAATTGACCACATTGAACATGTGAGGGATTTCCGAAATATGAGCTTAGAATTCGCTCATGAAGATACCTACTTAATGCAATTGTTTCCATGAAGTCTGGGTGGACAATCCATGGAGTGGCTTTCAAAAATCACTCCCCCCATCAAAACCTTTGAGGAGTTAATAAATAAATTCATATCACAATACTCCTACAACATCCAACATCAGATAACCATGCTTGATCTTTGTTGTAAGGTGAAACAAAAAGTAGGGGAATCTTTCACTACATTTTTGCAAAGGTGGAGAAGGATGTTTGCTAGATACTCTTGCCCTGTTCCTGAAATAGAAAAGATGGAGATCTTTACCGATATCTGAATCAGGAGATGAGTTATAGACTAAACCTTCACTGTCCTCAATCATTTGAAAAATTGATTGAAAATGCAATTACTATTGAAGGTGCTTTGGTCAAATGTGGGGTTCTGAAAATCCATAAGGAGGGTTCAAATTCATACAACAACAACAATGGTAACAACAATGACAAGTCACGATTTTGGACTCGAAATAAAAATGTTGTGAATGATGCGGTAGTAGGTGCTAACAATGTGAAGGTGAAGCCTACCATCGTTAATGTGTCAGGTGTTCAACGTAGCAATAATGTTGGAAATTCTAATACCCAAGGTAATGTTTCCAATCAAGGGAATGTGAATAATAATCATGGAAATAATTTTGGCAATAATCAGAACTCAAATACGCCCAGGTCTTCATATTTTTTGAATCAAAGGAGTTTTACTCTCTTGGGCCAATCTTTGGAATCCATTCTCAAAGAATTATTGAATCAAAACACTATTACATTTCCACCACAAAGAGACTATGAGCCTCGAGTTAAACCACCATTGTGGAATGACTCACAATTTTGTGATTATCACAGGTGTAAAGGTCATAAAACAAACATTTTCCAAGGGTTAAAGAATATTGTTCAGGTCTGATTGATAACCATACCATCACGGTTGAGGGACATAATGTCAATGATAACCATCAGGCATTCAAGGATCCTCTCCCTAATTATCAAAAGGGGGAATCTTCAGGTGACAAGGGCAAGAATGTTAATTATGTCCATGACACCATTATCAATCATATTTATACTGATGATCAACAAATTAATACTATCTGAATCAAAGGTAAGCAAGAATATCGAGAGGCCAATGCTATGACACAGGGACAAGCTAAAATCATTGTCAAAGGAAGCTCATCTAAAGCAGAAATTCCCCCTCCAAGTTAGTACAATTTGGTTGATCAACTACAAAAAACACCAGCCCAAATTTCTATATTGGAGCTCTTAAAATTATCACCTCCACATAAGGATGTTCTGGAAAAGGCACTTGTTGATACAACTGTATCCCCTAATCTGGATATTAATAAATTTCAAGCCATGGTGGGACACTTGTCCCCATCCACATTTTTATCCTTTACTGAAAAGGATGAATCATCCATAACCCATCCACATAATTCATCACTCTACTTAGAGGTCATGGTTCACAAAGCTCGCATTAGACGTGTCCTAATAGATGGGGGAGCCGAATTAAATATTTGTACTTTAAAGTTAGTCCTAGCTTTGGGATACTCTGAAGAATCTATAGATACACGAAGGAAGATTAAAATCAAGGCATATGATGATGAGGAAAGGACTTCCAAGGGCCTCATCATGCTACCAATCAGAGTGGGACTTGTTGTGAAGAATACCTTTTGTCAGGTTCTAGATCAGGATCTAACTTATAACATACTCTTGGGTCATCCATGGATCCATGACATGCAAGTTGTCCCATCTACTTATCATCAATGCTTAAAGTTTCCATATGATGGACAGGAAGTAACAATACCTGTTGATTACATTAGCAGTCAAACTTGCTCTAACCTAAGAGAAACTCAGAACACACTCGTTCCACATAATAGAGAAGCCTTGGCCATCACTATCACAAAAGACAATGACCAAAACAAGGGAAATGATAACTAATTTTGGCACCAAGCTAAAATTGAAAGATAATGGAGTGGGAGAATATTCTTTATCTCTTTCTGATTTACCCCTATCTCCAAGATCCTATGGTCAACCGTCGACATCAGTACAGCAGGCTATAGCAGCTTTGGCCTCAACTTCAGTTCCCATTACCAAGTTTAATGGAGTGTTTATTAAAGAAAATGAAATGGAAGATAAAGCTCTCCTAGATTGGCTCTATAAAGATGAGGAAGAATTGGTACAATCTGTCAAGATTCCTACAGAACAATATATAAAAGGTTATGCTGTCATGCAACAAATGGGCTATGAAGGAAATGGCCCTATAGGTAAAAGAAAAGAGGGTATCATTGAACCTATCCAACTGAAGACAATGCACCCAAATGATAAAACTGGGTTAGGATATGGTGAAGATGCAAAGGAAGAAGTGATACAAAGAATGTCTAAAGAGGAGTTAACTAAAAGAGTCCTAATAATTCAAGCAAACAATTATGATACTGAATCCAACGAGTATGAATGGGATGACTTCTCTAATGATACTGTCATCTTAGAGAAAAGGGTGGATATCATACATAAATTCACACCCGCATTCTTACAAGGGGAAAGCTCAAGGCCTCCTCTTGATTACATTCTATAAAGAGATCATGACTCAAGTGAAACTGATTCGATTCAAAGTGAGATAGATAATCCACGAGAGAATACCATCCTAGATATCCCCAATAATGACGTTAATAATAGTATCATGACTCTAACGGCCAGTGACCTTACTCATCCCAATGATCCATTTCCTTTGGTCCATCCTGAACTTATTGATTGGGAACAAGCCACACCTATTGATGTCCCAACCTTTCCAAATGATGAAACCATTATAAATTTCCTATACTCATCCCAACCGGAAACAAGTTCCACTAGGGAATCACAAGATTAGAGTTTTCGACAGGAAAGTGCCAAGTTTCTCAACTGTGAAATAAATAAAATAAAAGAAAGATCTAATGGTGAAAACCTAACAAAGGCAGTATTAGATCAAGAAAAGAGAAAAATAAAAATCGTATCCAATGGTGAAAACCTTTCAAAGGCGCCAGAGGATGGGAAACTTGACACTCTCTCAGAACACTACCAGGAAAGGTCTTCTATCTTAATTGAACCAACAAAGGTACTCAATATAGGTACTACAGAAAAGCCCAAAATCTTGCAATTGGCTACATCTTTAATGAAAGAGGAAATTCCTGGATTCATAGAATTTCTCAAGAACAATCAAATCAGTTGTGCATGGTCTTACACGGATATGCTTAGATTGGATCCAGATCTCATCATGCATCACCTATCCATTATGTCGGGGGCAAAGCCTATAAAACAAAAACTCAAAAAAATGCATCCGCATGTTGCATTATTGGTTAAAGAGGAATTGAAAAAGCTTTTGGATGTTGGATTCATTCGATCTATTGACTATGCGAAATGGATCTCCAATATCATGCCTATCTCAAAGCCAGATGGAAGGATTATAATTTGTATAGATTTCAGAGATTTGAACAAGGCATGTCCTAAAGATGACTTTCCTCTACCCAATATTGATATGATTGTTGATTTGACAGCTAGGCATGCAATGTACTCATTAATGGATGGATTTTCAAGATACAACCAGATAAAAATTGCACCAGAAGATTAGGATAAAACAGCCTTCACATGTCCTTGGGGTACCTATTGATGGAACGTAATGCCATTTGGGCTGAAGAACACAGGAGCTATATACCAACATGCAATGAAAATGATTTTTCATGATATGACGCATACATTCATGGAAGATTATGTTGATGATATCCTTGCCAAATCTAACACAAGAGAAGGACACATAGATATCTTATCTAAAATTTTCAAGTGAATGGAACAATTCAAGGTGAGACTTAACCCAAAGAAATGTGTCTTTGGAGTAAAATCTGGAATGTTGCTAGGTTACATTGTATCAGAAAAGGGAATTGAGGTGGATCCAGCTAAGGTACAAGCAATTCTTGATATGCCACCACCAAGGAACATTAGTCAATTACGCTCTTTGCAAGGACGGTTACAATCCATCCAAAGAATCATTTTCCAACTGGCAAATAAAAGTCTACCATTCACTCATCTCCTACACAAAAAAAATCCATTTAAATGGGAGGACAAGTGTGAAGCAGCATTTGGACAGATAAAGCAGTATCTCATGAATCCACCAGTGCAAGGAAAACCACTTATACTATATATTTCTGCCACGAAAGTATCTTTAGGGGCATTATTGGCACATGAAAACAACTCAGGAAAGGAGCGAGCCATTTATTATATCAGTCGGACTTTGACAAGTCATGAGTTGAATTACACATTCATTGAAAAAGCTTGCTTAGCGGTGGTGTTCACTTCTCAAAAGTTACGACACTACATGCTAGCACATACAATAAAGCTTGTGGCTAAGATTGATCCACTTAAATATCTTTTAAGTAAGGCAACCCTAACTGGGAGGTTGGCTAAATGGGTTATGATCCTGAGCGAATTTGACATTCATTATGTGGATCGTAAAGCTATAAAGGGACAAGTAGTTGCGGATCAGTTAGTGGAAACACCAATGCCTGTAGAACACCCAATACACATTGAGTTTCTTGATGCCGATATATTCATAGCAGCTATCCAGCAGTCATGGGCACTTTACTTTGATGGTTCCTACACTCAACATGGTTCAGGAGCAGGGATTCTTTTTATTACACCTCAAGGACATACCATTCCAAAATCTTACCGACTCATGTTTCCTTGCACAAACAACATAGATGAGTATGAGGCATTATTAATTGGCATGAAAATTGCAGTGGATTGGAAAATCACAAAACTTCAAGTTTTTGGTGATTCACAACTTGTTATAAATCAAATCAATGACGAATATCACACTAAGGATGAAAAGTTGGTACCTTACAAAAAGATGGTGGATGATTTCAAGAAATACTTTGTGGATATCAAGTTCATACAAATTCCACGTATTGATAATAAAGTAGCCGACGCAATGGCTACAATAGCATCTTTACTCCAGTTGACAGAGAATCAAACAAGGTATGATTTCCTGGTGGAAAAATTATTTTCTCCCGCCCATGACAATTCGGAAACACAGACCATTTGCCACTTAACCAATTCTGATTCTCCCCTATATGGCCAAATTTATGCTTACCTAAAGGATATTGTTTTACCTTTAGATTTGTCTAGAAATCAAAAAAGAAATTCCATCCGTCAATCCTCATGTTATACATTAATTGTTGATGTCTTATATCGGCGTGGTCTAGATGGTACTCTCCTTAGATGTCTCAAACACGATAGATCAGAAAAATCTTTACACGAGGTGCATGGTGGTATTTGTGGGACACACTCAAGTGGACTAACTTTAGCAAAAAAAATTGTGAGATTGGGTTACTATTGGTCGACCATGGAGAAGGAATCATTCATCTTTGTGAAGAAATGTGCAAAATTTTAGATTGATGGGAATCTCATTCATGCTCCTGCTTAGCAATTACAATCCTTCACCACAACATGGCCTTTCGCTCAGTGGGGATTGGACTTGGTTGGCAAGATACACCCATCATCTTCAAATGGACATAAATTTATCATTACAGCCACTGAGTATTTCACTAAGTTGATTGAAGTTGTTCCTCTAACAACTGTTACGGGCAAACAAATTTCTTCATTCATCTTGAATTATATCATTTGTAGATATGGTATTCCCAACTCCATTATCACAGACAATGGAAGACCCTTTAAAAATCAGGATTTTGATGAACTATGTGAAAGATTTCACATCCAACACAAGTTCTCTACACCTTATTATCTGCAAGGGAATGGTCAAGTTGAAGCTTCAAACAAAACAATTCTAAATATTTTGAAGAAAACAATGAATGAAGCAATTCGTGATTGGCATGTCCAATTGAATCCAGCATTATGGGCATACAGAACAAGCATTCGTACACCAACGGGTGCTACTCCTTATGCTTTGGTTTATGGAGCAGAAGCTATTCTACCACTGGAAGTTGAGATTCCTTCACTTCAAGTATCACTTAAGGGGATAATCAATGATGAAGACTACAAAGTATCAAGGTTGCAAGAGTTGGAACTACTTGATGAACGGCGTCAAACTGCAGTTAATCATTTGAAGGGGTATCAATAGGTTATGTCTCGCAGCTACAATCATAGAGTCAAACCACAAAATTTTCAAGTGGGTGACTTAGTTCTCAAGGAAAACCCTCGAAATCAGCAGGATCGAGAAAAGAAAGGCAAATTTGAACCTAATTGGTTGGGCCCATTCATAATTATTGCAACATATGGATCGGGGGCATATCAGTTGACAACAATAGAAGGGGATTTATTTGAAGATCCAACCAACAATATGCATCTAAAGAAATTCTATGCCTGAAAAAATCAAAAACAATATAAAAAGCCCTGAAAAAAAAAAAAACAATACAAAAATTCCTAAAAATAAAAAATAAAAAATGTTGCCTTGATGAAAACCTGGCAAACAAGCATCTTGGTAACAACAAAAAAATCATTAAATCAGGAAAAAGGTGCAATAAAAACAAATGGCGAAAACCTAGCAAACAGGCATTGTTTGTGATTTCGTTTGGCTCTCTTATCTATTAGGATACCCATTTGCATATTCATCTTTTCATCTAAATCACATACATGCCTGACCAATACATTTGCATCATACATCGCATCATCTCCTTGAAACAACAAGGATTTCATCATGGCTTGATGATTCGGGTTATCCTTAGCAATAGTTGTGTCTAAGAGGAGTCACAGTACAAGGTCAATAGGGAGAGGCAATTTGCTTCTTGGAGCTTTCTAGCAGACAATTGATAACATGTGTCAAGAATTAGAATATCAGGAAACAACAACATGATCCAATTACATTTGAGACTGCACGACTATTTGGACAGATAATAGAAACAAAATTGGATGATCTTAATTTGAATAAAATGAATGAAAAACTGAAAGCATAAGTTGCAATTGTTGTTTTGATATTTGATGACATCATATCTTTGGAGTGATTTGATGATATACTGAATTAGAATCACAAGGAAGAAGTATGATTTTTCTTGGCTTGTTGTCTGTAAATTAATCATTAGTATTCTGCAAATTGGTCATGGGATGTGCTCTACAATGTATCATTGATGACATTTCAGAATTTGCATAAGAAAATAGTTAGTTTTTGTCTGTTTATGCAAACAATACTCAGGTCATCTTGGTTCAATTATACCTCAATGCTTGGATTAATTTGCTATATCAAAAATCATGAAATCAGTACTCAGGTCATCATTGGTGCTAACATACCCTTTGATGCTTGTACTAACTTTCAACATATCAAAAGGCTTAATGATGAAAATCAAGCACAACATGGAATGGAAAAAGAGAGAATGATTCATTACTGCATTCTAGGACTGAATGATTCATTTACGATTGCATTTTTAAGGTTGTATGAGGTAGAATTTTTTAAGGTTGGTAAGTATTTCATCTATCTTTTCAAAACAAACAATTAAGTAAATTTGGACATTTGTAACATTATTTTCATTTATCATTCATTTCACATCATTTTCCATTATCATTTACTTTATCATTATCATTGCACTTGCATACTTACATCATCATTTCATTTCATTATCATATTCATTATCATCTCATTTCATTCATCATGATCATTATCCATCATTACATATCATATGCATGGTCGTTATTTTAATCATTCATTAACATGTACATTTGCATATTTCACACACATTCATAAATAAAGTTGCATCCATTTCATTCTTTTCACATCATCAATTAGGTCATCATGTTCATTTCCATTACATCATTTATCATAAGTTAATTTCCATTACATCATTATTATCATTCATATTACATCACAAATCATGTCACATGCATATCATTCATTACATATTACATCTTCATAAATCATATCATCTCATTTCATCAAAGCATTTACGTCTTACATCATACATTCATTACATACATCATGAAAGAAAAATCATTCAGATTACATCATATCATTATTGCATCATCATACACGACATAGTATATAAAAATAAAAACATAAATCATCCATAACATGTGCATAAATCATCCATAACACGTGCATAATCAAATCACCACTGCATCTCATAAATCTCATCAAAAAAAATGTCCAGAAATACAAGGATATCAAATGTTTCAAAAAGATATATCAAATACAATGGGGTAAGTGTATCAAAATGCTCATCGTTGAGGGGCATTTGATGGTGGAGCATGGTTACTGCTGCCTCCTAAGGTAGTAGGTCTCGCCAGATCTCTGCTCCCAGAAGCTCTTCTCTCTTGTCTAGGTAACTGACCCACACTCCTAGTAGCACTCCTAGAGTGACTATATGAATGGGTCTGAGTCCGAGTACCTAACTGTGTAAACATTATCCTCCGCTCGGGTGGCACTACCTCAAAATACCTCATCCTGTAATACTCAACCTCCCGAACAGTCTCCAACCCCTCTGCCACAACCTTTCCAATGGAGGTGCTCTCAACTGATCTGAGAAGCCTCTCGGCTACCCCCTCAGACTGTATGCATCTCTCTCTAAATATTTCTCTCTTGGCTGTAAGCTGAGCTACCTATGGGTCGAGAGGTGGTGGCTGTGCAATCTGTGCCTGCAATTGACTGATGGTCCCCTGAGCCTATGCTAACTGAATCTGAAGGGTCTGAATCTCTTCCTATAAACCATCAATATGTCCTTGAGATGGAGCCCTAATAATAATCCGTGGAGCCAAGGTACTCGAATGGTCCATTACTCTGGATGTCCGTGGCCTCGTGTTGAAAGGCACATCAAAGAAAAATCTCTATCCTCCACTTCCACCACCCCCATCATCTCGGTCATCCCCACTATCTGAGTCATATGACTCCTCATCCATCTCCTCATCCTCTAAACTCTCAGCATCCACATCCATAGCCACCCCACCGATATCCTCGGCCTGCTCTACCTGTGCCTATGCCTGTGTTGGTACCTGTACCTAACCCTGTAGCTATCCTGTTGTTGGATGTCCCTATGGCTGTTGTCGCCTCACCCATATAACTAACCCTCCCATCAATGGGGCAGGCTCCTCTGGACTGGTAAATCTCGGGAAGGGATGTGTGTAAAAGTATGCTGCATAATTATCAGTCATCCCTGCATCTATTACCTCCAGATGCATAACCCACTGAGTTGGTTGCAACTCCAAGTACTCTGCCCTGGCTGCCTCAATGGTCACAAATGACCACACTCTGGTACATCCTCTCATCACTTAGCATAGTGTGCCACACCCAGTGGCATCATCTGTACCAATCCTAGTTGTCTCAGCACCCTCATAACCAAAAACCGCTCAATGATAAAAGGTGTCTGCCCAATCAGGTATCTGGATCTAGTCACATATGGTAGCTCTATATCATCGGCCTCCCATGGGTCATAGTCCAAATACAGTCACCAGATGACAGTATCTAAATCATCGAGTACACGCCGCCAGTACTCTAATTTGCCTAGCCTTGGCTAGACAAGGGGCCCTGTATATACATAAACATATGGGAATCCAAGGCGACGATCTCTCTGGATGATGGGGCGTGTAATCGCAAAGTGCTCCCATGTGAATATCTATAATAGAGTCACCCCGTAGGAGAGACTCTTCTCATCTATGAACATGACCTGATGAAGATTGTGGTACAGATGGGCAAGCATGCATGACCCCCATGCATATCTGGTACGATGGAGAAGCATGTCCTCCAGAATCCTACCCCACCCAACTAATAGTCCCTTTGCCCTACGATCAGGACAAAGGAAACCACCGATGAATCTTGCTAAAATTGAAGGCAATGGGGCATAGCTCTCCACCATCTCCTTCCAGGTAATCTCATATCCAGCGATATGAGGATCCTGGAAGACCTGTCTCAGTGCATCTATCCCCCCAATCTCCTTGTGATCATAGATCACAAGCTCTCCAACCACAAGAATACCTAGAATCCTATAAGCATCCTCAGGAGCCACCGTGATCTCTCCTATTGGCAAATGGAAGGCGTTATGCTCGCTATGCCATCTCTCCACTAAAGTAGTCAACAGTGCCCTGTTGACCCGATAATACGGCATCGCCAACAAGGGACCCAATCCACACTAATGTATGATCCCTAAATCATCTTGAGATAACTACAGAACCATCTCCCAGGTACGAGGGAATCTCTCTCTAAATTGGAGGAGGTTAAATTCCTCCTTTACAGATCAATCAAGCAATCAATCAAATCAATCAACAAAAGAGAATTTCAAATCAAATTAGTTCAATCAAGCAATCAAATCAGTTCAATCAAGCAATCAGATCAAATCTATCATCTATTATTTGTTTTCAAGTACAAAATAAAATTAATCTATCTATTTGTTTTTCATATCACATGGAAGCAAATTTAACAGTCAAATCAATCAAATCTATCAACCTTTCAATCGGGAAAGCAAATACATCAACATCTATCAGCCTTTCAATCAGGAAAGCAAATCTATCATTTCTGCTATTTATTCTTCAAGTACGAAGACAAATTTATCAAATCACGCAAATCTAATCTTGATGTTTTTCAAAAGCATAAAATCAGCTGTCTAATCTAGCAACAATCATCAAGCACACATCTATTTTTCTTCAAAAATTGAAATTCAACAAAAATCAATCGATGCGCCAAAACATGGATGCGCAATTTTACTCCATGGATGCGCTAAAACAGATTATGGATGCGCGATTTCATGAATGCGCTATTTTATCAAGCAAATGCGCTAAAACAGTTCATCTATGCGCTAATCTAGCATCCTACGCAAGCAGGTTTCATGGATGCACCATTTGATCTATCCTATGTGCTAATTCACCTATGCGCAACTGTTTTGCACCTATGCACCACTTTGGATGCACCATTTTATCTAATCTATGCGCTAAAAGAAAGCTCGCATGTGCCGAAATAAAATTCTATGCGCTAAAACAAAATTCAAAAAATTAAAAAACATTAAAAAAACATTCGAAAATCAGTAAAAAATTGGCAAAGAGTTTTTGATCTACTTACCAGAGGTCCATAGGCGGAAGGTCTCTGATGACGGCTGGCTCGCTCGAATTGGTGGTGCTCATAATGGATCGACATCCCGCTTTTATCGCCCAGAGCTCAAAAAATTCTCAAAGGACTATTCAAATGAAAATGACTTTTCACCTTTTTCACCTTTTAAAGAGGTAAAAATGGCAAATTATTTTTATTTTTACTATGCAAAGTGCTATTTTGAGAGCTAAATCGCCAATTTTCTCCAAAATCATCTAAAATTCTTTCAATCATCATCATTCTCATCATGCGATTTATCTCTCGAGGGGGCATATAGCATCATCAATTTTCAAAATTCTTTGAAGCAATGCGTAAAACACATCACTTCAAAGAGAGGCAAAATGTACACATCTAAAAATAGTCACGGTTATTCAAACTGCTAATTAATTAAATATGAATTATTTAATTAATATTCTAAAGTCATCTACATATAAATAAATTTAATTATTTATTTATATTGTTCATTTTCTAATTCTTCTACTTAAATTAAATAAATAAGTTTATTTAATTATTGCTACCCTTCTTCTTAATTAAACTAAATAAATATCAATAATTTATTTATTTAATTATCACTCCATTTCTAATTGTTTGAATGTCTAAATTTAAATTATGGAATATTCTTCTATTTAACCTCTCACATAATTAAATATGGTAAGTATTTAATTAACTCATTTTTCTTTCACTTCTCACACATAATTAAATAGTAATTATTCAATTTATGGAAACTTCCATTTGCACATGTCACACATAATTAAATAAATTTATTTATTTAATTAGCAATTATCCTCAACTTCAACCAATTTTCATAAATAAGGAAATAAATGCCATGTTTATTTCTATTTTTGAATGAGGATGGTTTTGTGGGTTGAAAACATTCTTCCACTTTCTTCTCAACCTTCCATCTTTCTCTCAACCTCTCGATCTCACACCATTCATTCTGACAAGTTTGAATTACAACCGTTGATCTTTGCCAACTAGGTTTTTGCCTCCCGAAAATTTATAAATACAGTCATTCGGTAAGTAGATTTCATCCTAGATTTCATATGCAATTACTATACACATTCGAACCAGCATATTAGCATAATCAACATTTTATCATTTTAATTTCATAGCTTAGAGCATTTAGCAATGCACATGCATTTTCAATTAATCTCATTCTCTCAAGTTGCCATTCTACAAGCTGCTGCTTAAAACAATTGACAGCCAACATCTTGAAATGAATCCTTGGAGATAGAGGACAATGAGACTAATTTGAAGAAGTTGTCTATTTTTAGAGTTTGCGTTTTTGCTTTCTTTAATTTAGTTTCTTTAATCTAATGTTTCATTGGTGTATTAGATTAAATTCATTTTGATTTACACATTCTAACGTACACAGTGGTAATGCAAATATGATATGATGACATTTGTATGACTGAATGTATGAATGTTCATGAAATTCAATATGATTCTATGCTTAATTTATGATTGTTAATGATGTGTATGAATTAGTATGAAACTAACCTCTTGTAGCTAAGAAGAACTATAACCTACAACAACTAGAATTTCAACCTATAGCATAAGGACCATAGGTAGTTGCAAGGGAGAGGTTAGAATGGATAAGCACAACAGTTCTAGAGAAGAATGATGGTGAAGATTGAATGGTCAAACTGTGAGTCACCATAGGCATTGAATAAGATGGTAGGAAGAAGGATTCAGTTTTGATAAATTTAAACCATGACGTGACATTCTTTGTGAAACATGTCTTTATCATGGCAATTAAACTGTTAAGGTGGAGTTTCAGTTTAAATTATCATCTTCTACTTTTCAATTCTAGTTTTTTGTTGCAAAGACTAAGTCATCTCCCTATTCTTGAGGGAGAGTGGAAAAATACATTATGGTTTTGTTTTCAATGCTAGGATGAATAAGACTCCTCACAGACCCTATATAGTGGGATCCGTTGTGAGGAGAGAATATAGTTACCATTTACTTAGTTATTTGTTTTATCTTTTTATAATTCCCATTTAATAATTACTTGTTGTTAGTTTTCTATTATCAATTGAATAAATTACATGTATTTCTAAATGAGAAGTCTAGAGTAGATTCTTGTCAAAGCTCATAATTTCCATGCAATAAAGGAGTTAATTCACTATCATGATTTTTTTATCAAGTAGTAAGTGTTGATATCTATTGTGAAAGAAGAATTTATAACATTTAATCAAAAGGAATATGCATGAACAAAAAAGAAACAACCATAAACTGAGAGATTAGCATCTACATATGCTTGATTACAGTTCCGGTTAGGCTCAACAATTAATCTTTTGTCCTTTTGACTAATTCTATGATTCTTCTATGCTCTGCTCAAACTTGCATCACAAAATACTTAATGCACAACTGAAACTATGCATAATCACTCTATAACCCTTCTGATATTCGCAACACACATCAACACACCTTGTTCATATTACAAAATGATATGATCGACCACTTATATATATATATTCGCGAGTAAGAATTTAATCGCAACATGTCGGCTTCAATAGAACACAAAAATATTTACAACGGTCAGCTCAAAACATGAGTAATGTTTAATGTGCATCCACATAGGTTGGCCACAACTTGGTTAGGACCCAAATAAAAAATGCTCGAACACAAAAACACTTGAATAATTACTCTTTGAATATCCGCAACATGTTATGTCAATTGAGTCGGCCTTCATGCACTGGTGAATAGAAAATTAATCAACCAGATCTTCTAATTCGCACATGGATCAATACGAGCCACTAAGATTCAATAGAAACAAATATCATATACCAAATAATATTCCCTAAGATACGCAACACAAAATAATAACAAAAAATCTTCATGTGAATTGATGAACACAAAACTGTCAAATGTTATGTTCTTCCTTGACTGTCTTCAATCTGATTGTTGGTATGATCAAATGACAATGTGTGGATCCAAACACCAACTAGGGTTACCATCAATGACAACACAAGAAAAAATTTGCAGTCTCTTTCCAACAATCTCACCCTTTGGCATTGATGGCAACACTTAGTGAAAAATGACCAAGTGTCGGATCAGTACCATCATGAATTACACTGTCACTCTTCAAAATTTAAAAATACAACTCTCCCTCTGAGATGATTATACATTTTTCACTCTACTACTCTCCCTCTTTGAAATCAATGGAAAAATTTGGGGAAACAACATACTAGAAATCAAACAAAATCTTCAGACTGTACAAGTATGCTTCTACAGCTTACACAAACTTGAAAACATCTAGAAAATATTTCTTCAACAAGATCAAATTTGTGTCCCAAACCCTTTTGAGACTCTCCAAAATTGTTATGTGACCAAAAACTAAGTAAGATTGTATCTCTCTAGACTCATGGTTCACTAGATCACTAACTGCCATAGCATCTTTAGCTTCCTTTAATGCACTCAACATTATTTCTATCTTCGGACCAATTAGGCCTCTAAGCTCACATGCTCTTTCCACAATTTTGTCATTTTCATGCTTCAAGATCCTTCTTTTGTCAAGCAGAGATATCACCTGACCTTCTTACTTTCCAACACCACCAGCTAAATGATCAAAAGCTTTAGAAATAACAACTAACTATTTTTCAAGATCCTTAACCTTCTTCTCATTGACCTCAATAAATTTAGACAAAGACAAACATGACTTATAGATATTTCCACCTTTAGATAGAGAACTTTGAATATTCTTCACATAGGTGGCTAACAGAGTTTTATCATTAGTTATTATTCCTTTCAACCTATATAACCTTTTGGCATCAAACTCCTTTTGAACTTTAACCATGGTTGACTTTGTTGGGTCTCAAAAACGTTGGTTCGAATGAACCACGAGAGGCTACCACACTTTCACTACGTTGATGGCCAATTAACAAGGCCAACCAATATGGTTGAACCTTCTACTCTTTAAGGCTCTACTAAACCTAGGCGGGTGCACCTATATGAGTGACATAGATTTTGAGTTATGCTTCCTACTTGACCTACTTATCCACAAATGGCAATTTGACAGTGGAAAAATATGATCCTAATTTGGTATAAATAGTGTATGCAATATGAAGGTGAAGTCTAATATATTCGGTTAACAGATGTCAAATGAAGTGGATAAAACTAATGCAATGAAAATAAGGGAGACCAGTGCTTAATTAGGTAAAAATGGAGTCAAATGAAAGCCTTTAATGAGTGGTTTCTATCTAGCAAGTCCTCTAATCGTTTGGCATACAATTATGAGTTCATAACTAGTATAAACATGCAAGGATGTAATTGATAAACCCTTCTTGAGGCAGAATATCAAATCTAATTATCTGATTCTTCTTACTAATCCAAATAACATTCCAAGATTACTGTAATTGATTGAAAGGAATTTAATTATTTATTTAAAGAACCCAATAAATCAAATCACATAGAAACAACAAATGTGTATTGATAAACTGAACGTATACTTGATACTTCAATTTAAATAATCAAGAAACATCAGATTGGAGACAATCAAATAATCACAGTAATCCAACAAACAACTGACACCATAATGAAATCACCAAATCAACTGTCTTTCATTATCTTCCTCGAAATTCATACACGCAACATAGTCTCCTTGAATATCATTCTGAAAATATAGTGCTTACAATAGTCTATCCTATCCTAATTTTTTGTTCCCCTCCTTTACTATTATCCAACAACGGATATTTATACATTAGTTTGCAAAAGGATGTGCCTTTTTGAAAAGTCTTAAGCATAAAATGTTAACAAGCTTATCATTAACTAATTTTTATTAAGCCACAGATGAATGGCAGACATATGTTCTGTATAATCTTGGCACTCATGAGTATTAGCATCTCCCAACGCATCGCAGATCACAATCTCCATCATCATCATTCATTCGTTCTGCTCACATGCTTCATCCAACATTACGTCCTTCATAGTGGTTGTCTTCAATATCTCTTGGAGTATCGTTTCACATTTGCTTTTCCATGTAGTCACTTCTTTCAATTTTCCTTCATCATCACATAACTTAGTCAATCTGTCTTCAGCAGCTTCTTTCAATCCTTGCACATCCCCTTGTAATTCCTCAAAGAAATCCCTATGCCTATCCATGATACAATTAGCATTTTCAATCTCTGCATTACTAGGAGTATCCTTTTGCTCCAATTCCTCAATTTTTTCCTGGATTCTGCTATCCACTCTCCTGTGCTCTTTTATTGCATCCACATATTGTGAATGTTTTCCTCAGAGTTTATTTAACCAAGCGATTAAAACAACCTACCTCCTTTTGATTATTGCAGCAAGTGCATCCATTTTCCCTTGAGAGTATGCAGTTGACCCTTCCCAATGGTCTTTTTTTCTATGAACTCTCACCTTGGGTGAGCATCTTTGTTGGCCCTGTTACAGCACCTTAAAAACATGTGCAGCATAATCAAATGATTTGGAATTGTGATACTGAATATCTGCAGCAATCACCATGGGCACAACCGCCATATGCTCTAGGACTTCCATCCCCAATACCTGTCCTACTGAAAAATAGGTGTACTTCAGATAGGGTTCAAAGAGATCCACATGAAATGGTGGTCCCTCACTATCATCCATCAGAGTAGGTTTTCCATGACACCTTATTCTATGCAGGGGTAATCTCCATCCTTTGTATATGATGTCCATTCTTCTGAATTCACTATTGAGCTCCTCACTTATGATTTTCTCACTGCACATTCCCTCCATCCTGAAAACCTCAGCTATTGCATTTTCAAACACATGTATCAACGGATTCCCTGACAAATCACATATAGCTCTATTCTTCGGGTCATAATGTCTAGCCAGCAATTTTACTAGTTCGACGTCAATAAAAACATTAGGGCACACCAATTTTCCCAAATTGAGTCTCCATGGATTGCATATTGGCTCAAAGTGATTTCTTCTATGATAATGGAAATTGAATAACTCATAACCTCTAATTGGAGTCCAAATATCCCCTATAAATTTGCATTTGTCATCTAATTTGTCAACTTCCACTTTGAGTAGTGCAGAACGCCTAGCTTTAGGCCCGGAACCAAGTAATTGGTCTATGAGGTCTTGATTTAATTTCCTCTCAGTGCCCTCTGGTTGCAATTCCGTCTTTTGATTCTTTGTTTTTGACTGACTACCTTCCCTGGGTTTTCTTCCCTTTAGTTTTCTTGAACTAGTGCCTTCCATATTCAAATTTTACGAATTCTAAGAGGATGACAAACTTACTGCAATTTTCTTGCAAATCCAAGCCAAGTGAATGCCTTAATTGCTCTGTTGATTCCCTTGTTCTCCTTTGTTGTCAATTCTGTGAGACAATGATTTCAATTGAGCATACCCTGATATGCAAAAAAAATTATGCTTCGTGGCGCCATTAATGTTGTTACTAAGACATGAATGCTGCAAGTTTTTTCAAAATTCTCGCTGTCACATCAGGGATCATATCGGCAAGACACTTCAAATCTCTGGCTGATCCGCCTGTTCAACGTTCACCCATCCGCTAAGATGTCTTGTAGTTTCCCCGACATCACAAGTCTCCTTGATAATTTCTTTCTTTCTTCTTTTAATATAGCCATGACCTTCACTGAAGGAACTATCACCTAGACTTAATGAATAGGGCCAATGGCTCTTCACCTTACTCTGAAATATTTTTGTCTCACTGAGATATTCACTTTATTGACTTATGTCACCGAGACCAAGCATTTGTCCTACCGATAGAATGATACTCGTCGTGATGTCTCTTAGATCTCCCTGCAGTGACATGTCTCACCGATACGCTTTTTCTTTGGCAAGACTATGCGCGTTGTCTTCTCAACACCCTTTATCTCCGTATGCTTAGTTCTGTCGGTGTAACCCGAGGGGTCGGTAAGACTTTCCAAACTCTCCCCGACATCATTTGTCTCACCGAGTGAGTCCTCCCTTTTCTTTATCGGCTTGACCAATAACACTTCAAGCAGTGTTTTGAAATCTCTCTCCAATGACCAAAGTCTCTCCGATAGACTTTACTTTACTCCAATCAGAAAAAGGTAACTTAGCTCGATATGACCTTACATCATCATGCCGATACCTTTTGTCTTTCCGATAAGATATACAAACCTGCATTCTCTTGGTGTATAACTTTATCGGTGTGACCCTTCTAATGTCTTGTCGATACATTTAGGATATGTATATTATAATCAATGAGACCTACATCAACTTATGTCGATATTCTCAGATGTTAATGTTTCAATGCCAGATGAAATTCATGGGGCTTTATGACAAAATTTAAACCACATTTTGGTAAAAAATGCTATGTGAGGGTTTTTATGTCTGCATTATGAACCTTTTTGGGAGATTAATAATCATGAAGGGTTAAAGAACTTGTCAAAATTTCACAGTTCCAATAGACTTCTCAAGGGACTCGAAATGAGTACTTACAAAGTTAATGAGCTTCTTCAATTCACCAGAGGAGGAACCAGATGAATCCTTAACATGAGTAGGCATTATTTTCTCCAGAACTTCAGATGCAAGATTTAAGAGTTCATTATCCTCAATATGAGACTTCAACAATTCTTCTCTAACCTTCACCTAGGAAAATGATGCAACCTTCATTTTTTGAATTGGGGACAAAGTGGATAGGTTGATAGGACCTTCAACCAATTCAGCGTCAAATTCTTCATGTTGCTCTACCAAAAATTTCTTCACTGCCTCTGCAGTGTCTCTTGCTTCCATTGGGACTTCCTTTACTTGAACCTTCTCTTCTTCGACTACTGGTTCTTCAGCTACCATTTCCTGTTTGCCATTAGGGACCTCAACTTCTTTGCTTGACATCTCATTTTCTTCAACTAACACAACCTTAGGAGGTTCAGTCTCCATCAGAACTTTTATATCATGCACATAAAGAGGAATCTGAGTGTCCTCAACTCTACCATCATTTACCTCTTCATTTACCGGATTAGGTGCAATACCTTTAACATTCACTTCTTCAGTGACAACATTGATTATGTTCCTTAACATGAATGCTTCTAGAATTTTCTTAGTTTCTTTAACAACTTCATTAGTTTCACCGATCATAAGCTTGTTCACCCTTGTCTTGCTCTTGAATTCCTTTTTAGCTTTATTCAGGATTGCCTTCATTTCTTCCATAGACATCACGGGACATAACTCTGGAATAATTCTCTCTCTCATTTGCTCTTCTTTTGTTCTAGCATTTACTCTTCTCATTTCCAAAATCTCATACAGGCTTTTAGGTAAACCAGGCATTATTTCAATAAGAACCTTATTGAAAATATTTAAATGCTTTATTGTAGCCTCCTCAAGAGTTCTTTGGCTAGATTTATCAAAGGTTTCATACCATTTACAAAGCGGCTTAAGATTTCCATCTTTGACCAAATCTTTCTAAACCTCTTCTACTGACATACCAGGTTTGTCAATTTTTACCTTCTTCTTTGCTTTGTCTTCTTCACCAGAGGGCTTGCTTTTAGTAACCTTTGTTTCTTGGGTGCCCATATGCTTTATTTATCTCACATCTTCATCAAATTCAGTCTCTTCATCTTCTTAGATAGCTTCATAGACTCTTTTTCTCTTATTCTTCTTCCTCTTATCAAATGCCTTGGTTTGAGTTTGCATAGGAATTGACTTCACTACAAGGGCAAATAGGGATGTAGAGCTCCTTTTTGACCTAGTTCGAGCAAAGGATGTTGTTAGACTAGTAGATTTAGTTCTTGCTAGCTCTTTTTCTGCTTCATCTTGTTCTCTCTTTTTTTAGCTTCTCTTACAACTTCTACGGATATACCCATGCTCTCTGCAAAGGCTTCCACTTCTCTTCTTACTCTTCTGACTATCACAGGTTTTCTCAACTGCTCATGCACTTGCATATCTTTTTCTACATAAGTTCCAAGCCTCTCTTATGTTGCATCCAAAGGCTTATTCAGTAAATGTTGTGCATACATTTTCACAATGTTCTCTTCAACTTCATAACCCATTGGTATTATCCACACTGTTCTAGGATCAACAACTTCCATCATGAATTGATAAATGTCTACCATAAAACAAATTGTGTCCTTATACTTCTCCACAATAGAAGTAGGAAGTCTTTCTCTTGCTTGCATTGAACTCTGAAAGTTCTTGAAGTATCCCCAGATTACAATTTTTTTGGCTTGACTATTTCCAATTCCATACAACATCTCTCTAATTTGAATAACTACAGGCTGACCACCTTACTAATGTACTTTCCCAACAATCAAAACTTCATTCATGAAGTAAAAGAACAAACAAAGTAGCAGATTTCCATACTTAAAGGAATTTTTCTTGTCTTTCTTGATCTTACCAAGATTCTCCATTAGTTGACTCTTGAGTAGCTCACACAAGTCATAATCTGCATTTTCCTTCACTATTTAGTAAGCTACATAAATAGTTGTACCAGATACTGAATTATCCCGCCGAAGGAATTTAAGCATGTAACAACGCTTATGGCCGCCTTTGTAATCTTAAAGGGTATATTCAACCACATAAATTCAACATGAACTTAGCTCAAAATATATCAAACCCATTCACTTTCATCAAACACGGGGAATTTTACAAACTGTGTGAATTTCTTATCTACTAGGGTTTTGAATTCTGGCTTGACACAAAAATCCTCTTCAATTATATTATTTTTGTACAAATTCAATAGTTGTGAGCTTCCTAACTGTTCAATGTTTGCATGAATATATTCCCTAATGTCTTCAGTATGCAAGATGATGCATAGAACAAACAAAAATTCACCTAAGGGGCCGGTCTCAATGGACTTGAAAGGATGCCACTTGAATTTGGGACATGGTCTATCCTTGACTTCGACTACCAATGGAGTAGCCATTTTCACTAATTCACAAATTCATAGGTTTTTTTGATAAATACCTTTTTGTCAGATCGGGGTTTGATTGCTGAAAGCTCTTTCACACTTGAATTTCATCTCAATTTTCCAAAGTCCACTTCAGAGCTTTCCAAACTTATTTTCTTCAAAATGCAACGTGGAAAATGAAAGATAAAAATGACCTTTTATCACTTAAACACCTAACCCTTTATTTTGCAATAAATGCTTTTTACCCTAACTCATCTAATTACCCTGTTTCCATGCATTGTGAAAGATAATTCTTCTGCGGACCTCCAATATTGCATAATACTCTCTCCAATAGATTCAACAACATCTGTAGAGAATCTATTCCTTTACTATACTTATCGACATCCCAGTGTCAGTTACCGATAGGGGGTTAAGAGATTTTCTTGACAACTCCCCCTAGGCCAAAGGCCTAAAACTAATTCCCAGAGGAATTACCAGAAGTAGGTTCTGGTGTTGGCACATTTCCTTCAATAGAGTGACTTTTCTTCACCCATTTCTTTTGCATTTTCTTCTTGATCACATCTATAGTGACTTTTCCTTTTCCCTTAACATCCTTCTGCATGTTTTGATTTATTGGACCTTTTTTGTTCCAATAGAATCTAGCAATGTGACCAAATTTGTTGCAGTTATAGCACACAACATTTCTCTGTCCAGACCAGTTATTCCACCAATTTTCTCTTAATCTACACTAGTTAGTAATATGGCCAAATCTATTGCATGTATAACATCTGACATCTTTATGAAAGTTTTTCATCACATTTTTGCATTCATTTGACTTATGACCAAACTTATTGCAATTAAAGCACTGACCTGAGAATGATGGACCACTTGGATTCATCCTGCTTCTACACTGAGAAGCCATATGACCAAACTTATTGCAAGTAAAATAGTAACCATTGAATATTTGACCATTAGGTTGTCTTACTAGATTCTTTACAGCTCTATTTATCTGATTTCCTTTTCTAAATCTCCTTTGTTTGAATCTAGAACTTTCTCCTTCTTCATAACCAAGACCTCGCTTATCACCATTAATCCTCTAAATTTTGATTAGTTCATCAAGCTTGACTGAGCTAACTTTGAACTTCTCTTTATACTCATTTGCAGTAGCAAGTTCATCTCTGAGATCATCAATAAGTTTTTCAAGCACTTCCTCATTGTTTTTAGATTTTTCCAATTCATTGTCCAAATGGTTGCATTATTCGGACTTTTCTTTCAAGGACTCTGCAAGCTTCTCTTCATTCTTATTTTTGTCTACAATCTCCTTGGTCATCCTCATCATGATAGATTCCATCTCATGCTTTAGGACTGTATTATCTCTGGTAAGCTTTTCACATTCTTCTATCTTTTCCTTCAGGGCTTGACTCATTTGCTCATCTTCAATGCTTTTACCATCATTCTACTTAATCTGATCATAGAGTTATCTTCTCTTTTCCCTTGACTTATTGATTTTATCTTGCAACTATTCAATGAATTTCTCAGCATCCATGAGGTTTTCTTGTAATTTATGAACTTCATATTTTGATTGATCAAGATCATCTAGGGCCACCAAAAGTTGTTGTTGAAGACTTCGTGACTCCATTGAAACACTTTCCAAGATATCCCCAAGTTGTTAGACTTCTTCTGAGGAACTAGCTCTGATACCAATTGTTGGAATCAAGGAACACTAAGAGGGGGGGGGTGAATCAGTGTTCTGAAATTTTTAACTTTATTAATCTAACCCTTCAAGCATTTTTAACATTCAATCAAAAGGAATATGCATGAACATAAAATAAACAACCATAACACCATAACACAAGGATTTTTACATGGAAACCCTATTAGGGGAAAAACCATGGTGGATGGCCAATCCAAAATATGATCTAACTATACTAAAAAAAAATTACAAAATGGGAATGCACATGCATTGAAGCACACTTCCTAGAGCTCACTTCTCAAAGGAAGACTCACTGTCTTACAAAAATAATCAGATTAAATCCATCTGAGAAATTAAATTGAGAGATTAGCATCTACATATGCTTGATTATAGTTTCGGTTAGGCTCAACAATCGATCTTCTATCCTTCTAACTGATTTTGCGCTTCTACTCTGCTCAAACTTGCATCACAAAATCCTTAATGCACAAGTGAAACTATGCATAATCACTCTATAACCCTTCTGATATTCACAACACACATCGACACACCTTGTTCATATTACAAAATGATATGATCAATCACTTATATATATCCACAACTAAGAATTTAATCACAACATGTCAGCTTCAATAGAACACAAAAAATATTTACAACTCTCAGCTCAAAACATGAGTAATGTTTAATGCACATCCACATAGGTCAACAACAACTTGGCTAGGACCCAAATAAAAAATTCTCAAACATAAAAACACTTGAATAATTACTCTTCAAATATCCGCAACATGTTATGTCAATCGAGTCGGCCTTCATGCACTGATGAATATAAAATTAATCAGCCAGATCTTCTAACTTGCACATAGACCAATACGAGCCACTAAGATTCAATAGCAACAGAGTTCATATACCAAACAAAATTCCCTGAGATACACAACACAAAATAATAATAGAAAATATTCATGTGAATCGATGAACACAAAACTGCTAGATGCTTTGTTCTTCCTTGATTGTCTTCAATCTAACTACCAGTATGATGAAATGATGATGTACAGATCCAATCACCGACTAGGGTTTCCATAAATGACAACACCCAAAAAAAATTGTAGTGCCTCTTTCCAACACCATGTCCACTTTTAAATTCCCAACATCTTGTTTGATATTTTTTCAAAGTCAAAAGTAAATGAATTTTTCAAAATGTTGATGTTTGCATTTCCAAAAGGTTTCAAAGGGGTCACTTTTGACCTTTAATATTTTGTGAAGGAATTAAATTGGTGAAAATCCCTTTTGCACACATGCTCATGGAGCCTAAATGAACTAATTTCCCTAGTGGCAACTTCCCAAGAAGAGATCTAGTATTTTTCAAAATGGTTATTTGGTGAGTTCAAGTTGATTTTTTGATAGGTGTAGTTTCAAAAACAACTAGGTGAGCTACTTTGAGCATTAATATCTTACAATCTTGATGACTTCATGCGATTATACCTTACTTCCATATTATTCTTCTGTGCATTTTTGTAGCTCCATGAGAATGTTTGGTTAGTTTTCTAAGGTGATTTTGGAGGCTACCTGACTCATTTTGATTATAGTGCAAGGTGTCAGGGAAAAATTTCTTTTGACTACCCACTTCAATTTGGGATGCATTTTGGATTTTTGATGGAATAATTGTAAGAAATAATGTATCATGAAATTTGATTATTAGGGATTGTGCTTAGAATGATTGTGGAGAAGAGGCCTTTGAGACCCTAGGTTGAATGTTCCCCCTGACATCACCACCTTAAAGACATCAAGTGTCTTATAAATATTCTCAAGAGCTCCCAAATATCAACCCCTCTTTTACAAGAAGGAAAAGGTAGAATGTATGAGATCATCAACAAGAAGGGACACAAAAATTGTTGTCTCAGGCTTCCAAGGATCCACATCAAATTTTGTCTTCAAGAAGGGGAAGGGGTATATCCCCATTACTAATATCAATGTCTCATATTATGGTCACAATATTTAAAGCATACAGATTTGTTTAAAATTTCTTGGAGACCTTCAAGAAATCACATTTAGTAGGTGCAATACCAAATTCCACAATCTTTACTAGCATTCTTCCTACATAGGATTGAGTGGAAGCATCTATTGTTGTAAGCATTTTAACTTACACAATATTGACAATGCTAAAAAATTGAGCCATGTTATATCTCTTTCCAAGAAAATATTTACACATCGATGTAAAGATGGGTCATTATTTTGTCTTAAGCATATACTTCAAGAACTACTAGAGAGTAATAAGACACCAAGTACAAGTAACAATAAGAGAGTGAAGTTATCATTTGAGGGGAAATTCTCATATGACAATACACCATCAACAGGTTCAGGCTGTGAAGAAACAAATCAAGATAAATTGAATCTGAATGTCATATCAGATATAGACTATAAATGGAGTTGTCTAAGAAACCAATTCAAAGGTGACACTGTTGGGAGGAATCAAAGGATTGAATTTCAGTCTCAGGTAAATTTGGCACGAGAAAGTTCTACTTATAAAGTTCCCTACCATATTGAAAGATGATCATGTTGTGTTGGATGGTGTAGGAACAATAATGGTCAATGTTCTCATCAGGCAAAGCCAGATACTTCATACTATGAAAAGCATCTTCCAAGCAAAATTGTGCATGAGGGAAAGGTTGGTGATAGAAACGATGAAGGGAAGAGGTAGAGTAGGAGAGTACTAAAACATAGAGAAAGAAATAAAGATATAAGCACACAGATCTAAAAATGATTTCAAAATCACATTATATTCCAAAGAAATACTACATCTGTTATCATAAAACAAACTTAGAGCTACTGCTCTTTTTCTTTACCCAAAAAGAAAACAAAAATTCAAATTCCCATATTTTTTTTATTTCTTGAAACTATTGCAGCAACAATACATTCATATGCACTCTACTTTCAATACATACTATGTCAAAAAGACTTCTAAGCCAATGTTTATGCCCAATTAAGAGAGAAACCCAAAAACATTAAATTGCAATTAATTTTGTTATAAGAAATCCTATAGAAAGAATTTTCAATTGAAATATATTCAATAACTATGTTGAAGTGTTGGACGGTGGTTTGAAGAGGAGTTGAAAATATTTTTGGTATTGCGGAAAGAAAGGATGAAGTATGGGAGAGACTAGTGATGTTACAGAATAAATATAGGTAGGTAAACAATTGGGATTAATTCCAACACTCCCTCTTAATCAAAATTGTTGCCATATATGAGGCCCAATCAATCTCTTTGATAGATAAAAATTTCTTTCCCTAATGCCTTGGTGAAGATATCTACACATTGATCTTCAAACCTACAAAACTCCAAAAAAATCTCTCCATTGTTAATCGACTCTCTAATAAATGATATCTAGTGTCAATATGTTTGCTTATGTTGTGAAACATTGGATTCTTGGACAATGTTATGGCTGAGTTGTTGTCACAATACATATTTCTTATATCTCCTTATTCATGTTTCAGCTCTTTCAACACTCTTCTCATCCAAACTACTTTGCATGATGCCCCTATTGCTGATACATACTCTGCTTCAATAGATGATAGTGTGACAATGGATTGTTTCTTTGAACCCCATGATACTAAACTAGTACCAAAGTGAAAAATATAACTAGATGTGCTCTTTATATTATCAATTCTTCCAACACAATCATTATCTATGTGTCCTATGAGTTTGAACTCATTTGAGCTTGAATATTGAATCCCATAATTCCTTGTTCTACTCACATATCTTAAGATTATTTTCACATCTTTCCAAGGTGAGTCTTTGGAGACTCCACGAACCTTGAAATCAAACTTAAACCATACATTATGTTCATCCTTGTGGTTGTTAGGTACATGATACTACCAACAAGTCTCTTATACAAAGTTGGATCTACATTAGATCCTTTGTCATCCTTGCTTAGATTCAAACCTATGAAAATTGGTGTTGGTGTTGATTTGTAATTCAACATATTAAAACTTTTCAAAATATTATTTGAATACTTTGTTTGAGAGATAAATATACCATTTTAATTTTGATTCACCTCAATGCCTATAAATTATTTCACGAGTCCCAAATCAGTCATTTCAAATTCCTTCTTCATAGCTCCTTTGAACAAATCAATTGATAAGTCACCTGTGAATATTGAATCATCATATAAACATAAAATGAAAATTTTACCTTTTTCATTAATCTTTGTGTACAATTTTGGCTCACTACTACACCCATTTAAGCCATTTGGTAGGAGACATGAATCAATTATGTTGTACCAAGCCCTTGGGGCTTGCTTGAGACCGTATAGTGCTTTCTTGAGCTTATAAATCTTGTCTTCTTGGCCTAAAATTTCATACCAAAGTGGCTATTCCACATAAAATTCTTCTTCAAGATGAACATTTAAGAATGTTGATTTTACATCCATTTGATAAATAGGCCACTTGTTTTGAGCTGATATGGCAAGTATCATTCTCATGGTGTCTAAACATGCTACGAGAGAAAATGTCTCATTGTAATCAACTCTAAGTTGTTGTGAATAACCCTTAGCAACTAGCCTTGCCTTATGGTTTTGCACATCACCATTTGCACTCAACTTGGTTTGGTAAAACCACTTCACCCTATAACATCTTTGTATTTTGGAAGGCTCACTAAATCCCATGTTTGATTCTTTTCAATTGCATCAATTTCTCCATCCATTGCATTTACCCATTTTTCATGTTTAATTACATCTTCAAAATGAATTGGGTCTTCTACTTCTGAATAAAATGCAAAAAGAGAAATTTGACCAGCATTATTCTCACGTTCATTTTTCTCATAAATGTCTCTTATACTTATGTTTTTTGTCTCCTCAAGCTTTCCAATGTAGGACTTCACGTATCAATTGAACTAGAACTTGTGGAATGTGTATTTGATAGTCTTGCACCTTGAATGCCACTTGGAGTTGGTAATTTTTGTCCATTTCAAGGATTAGATGATATACTGTGTGTGGTTGTCCTTACACTTGTTGATGGTTTCATTATTTTACCACTTTGTTGACCATGAATGGGTGTAGATAGAGTCACACTTGATGGAGCATTTTCTGGTATAAAAATTTCATTATCTTCTTGTGGTAAGTTGGGTGCAATATTGATTTTTTTCTCCAAACTACCATCCCATGCTTCATCTTCTATAAATTGCACATCTCTGTTGATTATAACTTTCTTGGTTATTAGATTGTATAGTTTTTATGCCTTACATTCATCACTATATCCAAAAATATAATTTTTTCTCCTTTGTTGTCTAATTTTCTTCTTAACTCATTTGGCACATATGCATATGCCACACATCCAAATACTCTCATGTGAGCAACATTATCTTTTCTTCCACTCCAAGCTTCTTCTGGAATCATATTCTTGACGCTTTTGTTGGATATCTATTTATTATATAGGCTACACATGATATAGCTTCAATCCAATATTCATTTGGAAAATGTTTGGCTTTCAACATGCTTCTAGCCATTTCCATGATAGTTCTATTTTTTTCCTTTCAGGTACCCTATTTTGTTGAGGTGTGTATCTAGTTGTGAATTCCATGTTCCTTGCAAAAATTTAGAAATTCTTTTGAAATGTATTCACCACCTCTATTCAATCTCAATGCTTTGATGTAGAACCCACTTTTCTTTTCAACAAGAGCCTTGAATTGACAAAATAAATCAAACACTTCATTCGTTTTCTTTAGAAAATGGACCTATGTTTTCCTTGAATAATCATCAATAAAATTCAAAAACTATAAACTTCCACCAATTGAGGGTTTTTGCATAGGTCCACACAAATCTAAATGCACAATTTCTAAAGGTTTTTTAGCCCTCATTGACTTACCTGCTAGAAATGATTCTCTATGTTGTTTTTCCAAGATGCATCCTTCACAAACTCTTTCCTATTTCTCTATTAATGGCAAACCCTTTACCATACTCTTCCTATTTAATTGGTTTAGACCTCCAAATTTGAGATGCCCAAATCTTAAGTGTCATAACCAATTTTCATCTTTTATTTTTGCTAGAAAGATTGTTTGTGACACTGCTACAACTTCTTCTTTATCCACTTGTGAATTCATTGTGGGTTGTGTTTGAGCATCTTCCATATTCAAATCTAGCTTAATATTTAGGGGAAACATTCTTTTACTTGTCATTTTGACTTTGGAAATGAGTTGATTGCTTGGAAATTTTTCTAAAATTATGCACTCTCCATTTTTGAAAGATACTCTATACCCTTTTTGAACAAGTTTCCCAATGCTCATTAAATTGTGTTTTAAACCATACACAAAATACACATTTGAAATATAATTCTTCTCCCCATGTTTAGTTAGAATGTTGATGTTTCATTTACCCATAACTGACACTTTGTTTTCATTACCCAATGTGACATCTGATTTTATATTTTCATCTAAACTTGAAAACATTTATAGGTTCCCAGTCATGTGATTGCTGCAACCTGAGTCTAAGAACCATACATCCTTTTCATTTTCTTGTGCAATATTGCATGCCAAAAACATGGTGCTTTTTTATGATTTTTGGTTTTGATTTTCTTTTGTGAAATTTGCATTTTGTTTGCTAAAATCATATTGCTTCTTTCTACATTCATTTGAATAATTCCCAAAATTATTGCAATAGTGACATTGAATTTGAGATTTGTCATACCTTTGACCTTGTGATTGATTTTATATGGGATTTGGCTTGATTTTTGGTTGATGCCTCTTCCACTTGAGTTTGATGCATTGCTTCTTCTACCTCTATAAGAATTTTTTCCTCTACCTCTAAAATTTGATCAACCTCTACCTCTACCATGGTTGATTGAGACTTGTGACTTGAATGCATGCTCCAATGATGTGTTTTCTGACCCACTCAACCTATGCTCATGTGAAATGAGAGATGCATGGATCTCATAAACTGAAAACTGTGAGAAGTTATTTGTTTCCTCTATGGCCAGAACAATGGATTCAAATCTTGTGGTTCAACTCCTTAAAATCTTTTCAACCACTCTCCTATCTTCAAGTGTCTCACCATGTGATCTAATTTGATTAACTAAACTAGTCACCTGTGTGAAGAAAGTGTCAATTGAATCTAAATCCTTCATAAATATTGTTTCAAAATCCCTTCTTAGCATTTGTAGCTTTTCTATTTTAACCTTTTCCATTCCTTGGTATGTTGTTTGGAGGATACCTCATGCTTGTTTGGACTTTGTTGTTGTTGCAATCCTTGGAAAAATGCTCTCATGTAATACTTGAAATATGTAGAAGAGGGATTTTGAATCTTTTTTCTTATTATCTCTCAACAAATCTTTCTTAGCTTGAGTCAATGCATTGTATGCTACTACATCAGTTGATTCTAGAAATCCATTCTCAACAAGATCCAAAATATCTTGAGAGAAAAATAAAGCCTTCATGGCGATTTCTCAATAATCATAATTCTTCCCATTAAACTGTGGGATTTATGGGTTTTTCAAGCTTGTGCTTGCTTCCATTGTTGACTATGATAACTTGTCTCCTTGAAAACACCCTTTTTTGAAAAACCTTAGCTTTGAAAATCCTTGTTGTGATAAACACTCTCTAATATCAGGTGAAGTGAAGAGGTAGAGTAGGAGAGTACTAAAATAGAGATAAAGAAATAAAGATATAAGCACACCAATCTGAAAATGATTTCAAAATCACATTATATATTTCAAACACATACTACATTTGCTATCATAAAACAAACATAGAGTTGTTTCTTTTTTTCTTTACCTAGAAAGAAAATACAAATTCAAACTCCCCTATTTTTTTTGTTTCTTCAAAATTTTGCAGCAACAATACATTCATATGCACTCTTTTTTCAATACATACTATGTCAAAAAGACTTCTGAGCCAACGTATATACCCAATTAAGAGAGAAAACCAAAAACATTAAATTGCAATTAATTTTGTTGTAAGAAATCCTACGGAAAAGATTTGAAATTGAAATATATTCAAAAACTATGTTGAAGTGTTGGATGGTGGCATGAAGAGGAGTTGAAAATGATTTTGGCACTACAGAAAGAAAGGATGAAGTATGGGAGAGACTAATGATGTTGCAAAGGAATAAATATAGGTAGGTAAACATTTGGGATTAAGTCCAATACTTTCAACAAAGATTCTAAACCAACTCTTGAAATCTACTAGCTCTAAAGAAAATAGAAACCATTTACTCTTGGCTTCAAATATGTTGCATGAGGTCATAAATTTTTGCCTTTCAGAGGGGACTATGTATCATTCAAACTCTAAGGGAATAATTTTGGATTGGATTCTTGATCAATAAATTAAGGAAATCAAAGAGGTTATTGAACTTCCCATCAAGCATGCATAACTATTTGAATGTCTTAGAATTGCACAACCAAAGGTTGTACTTTTTTAGGGACTTCTTGGAACAAGGAATACATTGCTAGCAAGGCCAATCGCTTGTCATACCAACTACACTTTCATCAGATTCTTTAGTTCTCAATTTGTTCAAAAAGACATAGGAGAAGAGATAATATTGGAACTCCAAAACATGAATGTGTATGGAAGGTTTTTGAATTGCATGATAAGTATGAGAATTATGTTTTGGAATGCTTTTAGAAACATAAGCTTTTTCAAAAGGATTTAGATGAATTCATCTGAGATATTGTACAATAAAGGAGTTGCAAGAAGCTTGATTCTCGAATTTATCTCTATATTTTCTAATAACGGTAGTGAGAAATTAAGTGATGATGAGAGTGATCTTGCACTTAAAAGGGGTGGTGAAAATGCTTTCATATGTTGCAAATAAAGATGCATTTCTAGAGTTCTATAGGAAAAAACTTACTCATAGATTTTTGTTTGATAGAAGTACAAATTTTTCTAATGAATGAAGCATGTTGATGAAATTGAAGCAAGAAAATGGGGTACAAATTAAGGTGAAAATGGAGGGCATGATTACAGACTTATCTCTAGTGAAGGAGATTCAAAATAAATTTGTGGCACATCTTAACGGAGAAGATATTCATGTTGGATTAGATTTGGGTGTCATTGTCCTTACTACTAGATTCTTACCTATCTACATGACCATTGATATGAATCTTCCCATGGAGCTAGTTAAATATGTAGATGCATTTATATAATTCTATTCAAAGGAAACTAGAAATCATGAACTTACATAGATGCACTCTCTTGGTACTTGCACTATAGATGACAGGTTTGATATTAGTACAATAGAGCTGGTATTATCGACTTATTAGGCCACTTTATTAATGTTATTCAATGAATATAAAAAACTTAGTTTTTCATACATAAAATATAAAATGAACTTGGAAGATGAGGATGAAAAAGAGTGTTGCATTTCCAAGAATCAAACACAGAAAAAATCAACTACTTTTTGTACTATTCAAGTTTTATAGAAAACAATAGAAGAATAACGATTCCACTCCCCTACAATGACGAGAAGAAGAAAGTCATAAAAGATGTGGGTCAATTAAGAATTAATGACATAGATGCTACAATAGTTTGAATCATGAAGAGTCATGAGGTATTGTCTTATGAGTAGCTATAGAGACAGAAATGATAGAATGCCATAGATATATCAAAAAGAGAAATGGAAGAAAAGCCATGAAAGAGACAAAGAAATAGGGATGTACCCACAACACATAGAAGGTGACCCGCATCACCGCAAAGGCCAAACTAACATAGTGTAGTATCATGGTAACTCAAAGCATTTTCTTGCATCACCACAAGATCCAGGTCATGATCCATGCAGTATAGCAATGAAGCCATCAAACAAAATATTGTCATCGTAAAATGTGATCATGAGGGAGAACAAATCGACTGATCTTTATTGAAAGATTTTGTGGGCATATTTGTGAAGGCTAGAATGGATGAAATGAATTGCTATGAGAAATATTTTTGAAGAAGCAATTTTAAAGGAATATGAAACTTACTCAAAAGGTCGCATCATGGATTATAGATTTTTCTTGTCCAAAATATTTGTTGAAGGTTGAGGAATGTTTGCAAATTGAAAAGGATAGAATTTTTAATTATTTTCATGCCACTAGTGAGAAAAAGTTATTAGATTGAGTACATAATGAATTACTATTTCATTATCAACACCAAATTTTGGAAAAGGATTTTGGTCCCTGGGCCTTGCATAGGGGTGAGAAGAAAGATGATCACTCAAGGGTGTTTAGATTGTTTAATTTAAGTAAACAGAGGCTTGGATCCAATAGCAAATGATTTTAGAGAGTTTTTAATGGCAAAAAGAACAACACTTGTTAAATAGGTGGAACATGCAATGATTAAGAATGAAGGAGGAGATACCAGTGAAAAACTAGAGCAAGTGACCAGAGACTATTCCCGCAACCTTGCAAGTACAAGAAAAACATGTTGCGGTACTACGGTGACTCAACATGCTTTTCCCACATCATCGTTGGCATAATTTGAAGATTGTGTGGGAGAGAAGGTAACTTAAACCTTCCCCATGTCCCTGCAAAGGCCAAGTGAAAAGTGTGTGGTATCAAGGTAAAGCAAAATATTGTTGCAATAAAATCTGGTGAATTTTTTTAGGGAAAACATATTAAATTCACAATGTGAAATATTATCTTTGGAAATATAAATTTCACTAATGGTAATGTGCAATAAAATATTTTCACTGAGGGAGTTTAGGAGTGGGTAATTATTTTACCTAAGGAACATGGTGGAAATGCATACAAGTAAATATAAAAGTGAAATTGTTGGCAAAGAATAATAAAAATTATCATTAAAAATAATTTCATGGGGATGCAAAGATAAAAGAAGTTAAAATTAAAAATTTGAATTGCAAAAAATAATTGAAGTAATGAAGAGTTGCATCAGATGGATAATTAAAAAATTGTGATGGTCTAAAGCTTGTCACTTCCTTCATTTACTTATAAGAAGGAAACCAAGATTGAGTAGCGACATCAGTAGGGGAGTTAGTCAAGAGAAAATTTTGATATATATTGTAATATCTTTTTGAAGCAAATCAATAAAATGAAGATATAATTGGTGGCCAAATTTTGGTTTCAATTATCTATTGAGATTAATTGATAAATGTTGTCTTGTTGTCTTTAGTTTGGTTTTTCCTTGTTTAAATCAATGTATCAAGGATATATCTAATTTATCAAGACACATTTGTTGTTTTTGTGTGGTTCATTTAACTATTTCCTTCAAGGAAGGTTTAAATTATTTTAAGTAGATCATAGTAACTTGGGGAAATCATTGGGATCAATAAGAAGAGCCCGGTAACTACAATCTTGCATGTTTATACAAGGTATAAACATCTCAAGTGCCAAACAATTCAAACTTTAGCCAAAAGGACACATATCATTTTGCATTCTTGACTCCTTTGCCCAATAAGAAGAAGGAATTGATCATATCTATTCTAAAAATAATATTTCACAAATCATTATTTATGCATTTTAATTTTCTATAGGAGGAGTAGGAGTAGAAGTTAGTTTTTGATTATCTATTTCAGACACTCATGCCATATTGAAATAGATTGAAAAAAAACCATTTGATTGAAGAGTTGTGATCATGTGAGGATGATTTAACAAAACAAAATTGATCACACAGATACTTCAAAAGTTTTAATTTGTTCAAACATCACCATTTGATCTTGAAGAGTGTATATTCATTGGTGATCAAGGTACACCTACCTAGGCCTAGCAGAGCTTAAAGAGCAAGGAATTTCAACCATCTTGGTTGATTTCATTCATTGGCCAACTCATTGTTAAACTTGAACATAAAGCTTGGCATACTTTTAGAGTTTAGCAATCTACAAATTTGGGAAGCAACACCTATTTTATCGATTACATTTTCAATATTAAAGTAAATAGTTTTTTTGTCATCAATGCAGCATGAGTTACTAAAAATGTACATGAACCACTAAACCACAAAGTTAAAAATATTGCATGTGGTGAGTAAACCCACAAAGTGGTTTACAATTCAAGTGAGGAAGGAAAAGTTGCAAAAAATGACCCCATTCAAAAAAAATGGTTTTTGGGGATTCGAATGAACTCTAGGTTCGAGTGAACCCATTAAATATTGGAACCCACATTTTCCCATTGTGGAAAGGAGGTTTGCTCGAACCCCTTAGGTTCGCTTGAACCCCCCTTTTCCCACCTTCTCACCCTCTTGCACCAAAAAACTCCAAAATTTTGCCCTTTGAAGCTTGGGTTGAGGATGAAAATGGAGGAGACTTCACATACCCAATTGGATAATAGCATTCCTCGAAATGAGGTATCCAATGAATATAATTTTAATATGTTTTGGTTTTATTATGTATATTTTTTTTAGTTTTATTAAACATAGGTTTTTCACCGAAAATCAAGCTCTTTGTTTTGCACATGTGGAAAAATAGAAGATTATCAAAAAAAAATTTGAAAAATATGACTGCACTAGATATTGAAGTCCTTGATCCAAAAAAAAAAAATGAACTGCGATACATACAAAAAAAATTATGTGTTATACAGTCCACCTATGTCTAAATTGTAATTGGTTTGACTTCGAAACGTGATTAAGGAAAATTTATTCAATAGAAAACTATGAGACCAATTGCAAGCACTATATATCATAGTTACAAATCTAAATTTGCAAAAACTAGAATTTTATCCTTCATGAAAAAAAAAGTTATGTGTTATACGGTGAGTGTTCTCTTTAAAAATGGTGTTTATTGAAAAAACTAGTTTTTGAAGGAGATGGAAAAAGAAGTGTAATACAATTCTAAAAAATTTGAAAAAATAATATTTAGAATCTATAGAAAAAATTTCACAAATCACTAGTTTGCATCATCTTCAAATTCCTCATGGTTTAGCTGTTATAGGTGTTCGAAAGTGAATATTTAGTTAGAAAAAACCAGTTCAGTGTCTAGTTTGGCCAAAAATTGTAAACCAGTATTGTGGGATCACCTCGTAGTAAAAGAGATGCTCTAGAATAATTTTGTAAGGAAGATAAGGTAGCAAAACAACTTCCTACACTAATCTTGAGAGGAGGATAATGCAAAACTTTTACAAATATTTAATAGTTGCAAAAACTTATAGAAAAATAAACATAAATATCATGCATACCACAACATAGTATTTACGTGGGGAAAACCATTTCAAAAAAACAAAACCCCACAGTCCAAAAGCCACCCAATATATTATTCAAAAATCACAAAGATTATGATATACTTGCAAAGAAAGCTTCTCACAAGAGTATCACCAACCAAAGATCTAGAGGCAACACAACCACTATCAGAATCTAAGAATAAATTACAATACATAGATGTAATATAATGCCCTCATAAAATAGGGTTTCTTTCTAGGGAAAGTCAAGATAATAAAATATCGACCATTAGATCTAAGACCTAATGATGAACAGTCTAGATCAACCCCTCTGTCACTAACATATCAATAGTACCTTATGTAATTGTAAGATTGAGACACATTTTCCCAACAAATTTCTCCCTTCAACGCACAAAGCATTGCAAGTTAGTGGTGAACACAGTGAACAAAGTGAGGGTATTCCTAAAGAAGAATCATTCATAACACTGGTACCTACACCAAAAATAAAGGTGACTTCCAACATACACATCAACATCATGGTTGATGCAATAGTAGAAGACCCACTAGAAAATGTACTGTTTTAGTTCCCTTTAACCAACTAGGAGAGAGTTGTTGCCTTGAAGAATATACCCCTTTCAACACTACTTGTCTTTTATGGGTTGGTTACAAAGGACCCATACACATTTATTTTTGAGTTTGATGTGTTCTGCCAAAGTTATGACTATACAATAGATGCTCACAAACTCAAATTATTTCCAGCAACATTGAAATATATTTCTCTAAGATGGTTCATGGGGTTGGGAAGAGATGTTGTTCCCAATTGGAACACAATGAAGACAAAATTCTTGGAGAAATACTAGGATTGTTGTAGAGGCATAGATAGAATGAGGGATGACATCTTCAGGATGTCATACAAGGAAGATGAATCTTTGGAAGACTATTTTGAGAGGTTTTAGTTTTGCCTCAAGAAATCTCATCAAAATAGACTCTATAATGAATCCCTAAAATTCGTATTCTTAAGGGGAGTTAATGAGGATTGTATGGATGCACTTAACCTCATTGGAGTAGGAGACATATCATAGTTACCATTTGAAAATATCTACAAAGCATGTAGAAACCATTCAAGGTCTTTTACCAAGAAGGTTAGAGGAGACATGACATCTTCCATTAATAAATCAACCACTGGAGTCTCAAGGGTGGAGCTAAGTAATCTTCTATCAAACATTAAGGAAGATATCATAAGCCACTTTGCTATATAGTTAAATACCTTTCAATTAAAAAAAATTAAGAGGAGTTAGAAGCAACCCTCATAGAATATTGCCCACATTGTAGAAAAAAGAAGGTCAATTGCAAGTGCAAAAATCTGGCAAAAATTTCTTAAGATAAGCAAGGGAAATTAGAATTTCATGCACTGGAAGATGAATATGGTCAAGTGTTTTACAAATCTCAACACAAACCATGGAAACCAAGACATGGTATGCCCTAAGATCTCTTGAATTATAACATGTTATTTCCAACCAATAATACAAATTTCCCTAATTGGAACCCTCAATCTTGGAGCAATGCACAATAGCTAATGCCTCAATCCAATTGGAAACAACAATATTAAAACATGTGGCCACCAAAAAATTACCAAGGAATTAATTATAATTCTCAATTCCCACCCCAACAAAATCAATGACAACCTCAATAGCAAAGAGGATAGCAGTGGAAAAATCAAAATCTCAACTATCAACCACAATAGCCCTTGCACCCATAACAACAAGCCATAAAGTCAAACCTTGCAACAACTACATCAAATCCCCCAAGAGCACCTCAATTTCTAGCACAACCTACACCAAATCCAAATAATGGCTTTCCAATAGGCTTATGCTAATGAGGAAGACTGACACTCCTTACAAAATTTGATGACTATTGAATGCAATCCCTTTTTAGGAAACCAAGATGAACTAATTGTAAACATCATGCGTAATAATTATGGTAGTGACCCACAACAACATGACTATCTAACATATTTGTAGGACCCCCTATAGAACATAATTCCCACCAATACATCTGAGTTTTTTTCTGAAATTTTCCTAATCATTGTATTCCAAAAATAGTAGGTCTTGACATTTCAACTGTCAAATATCATCCTTGACTTTAGAGATTATGCCAAACAAGACATTAAATGTAAACAACTAATTGACTACTACACAACAAACTTCACTGTTGAATGTGTTGCAAGAACATGCAACAAAATTTGTATGGGATTACCATGATATGAAAGGTATATATCCAAACCTATGCATACATAGGATTTACATTAATGGAGGCTATAAAATAGTTAGGCAACCCCAAAGGAGAATGATCCCTACAACTCATGACATAGTCAAAGGAGAATTACAAAAGCTATTGGATGTAAGATTTAGATATTCAATCTCTAATAGTCAATGGGTGTGTCCACTAGTGATAGTACTTAAGAAAGGAGGAAAATGGAGAGAGAGTGTGTAGACTATTGTGAGTCAAATGTAGCAACTAGGAAACACCACTTTTGCCTTCTATTTATTGACCAAGTATTGGATTCACTAGTAGGAAAGAAATACTTCTCCTTTTTGGATGGATTTAGTGGATATAATCAAATTGAGATAGCCCTAGAAGACCAAGAAAAGACAACCTTCACATGCCCTTGGGGTACATATGCATACTTTGTCTTTCCATTTGGGCTATGTAATGTATCTACCACCTTCCAAAGGGTAGTACTGAGCATATTCTTACACTTTACACATGATTCCATGGAGTTTTACATGAATGATTTTACAACTTATGGGAATACCTATAAAAAATCACTTGCCAATTTGGAGAAAGTATTAAAGAGATGTCAAGATCATCAACTATCTCTGAGTCATGAAAAATGCTTCATGATGATGACTGAGGGAGTAGTTTTAGGGTATTTTGTTGCCAATGAGGGAATCTAAATAGACCCCAAAAACATTGAGATCATATCAACCCTACCTATACCCTAGAAAATAAGGATGTTAGAAGCTTCCTTGGCCATGTTGTGTACTAAAAAAGATTCATATTGTATTTTAGTAAACTTGCAGTACCACTATTTGTCTTATTATCCAAGGATGTAGAGTTTGAATGGGAACCTGCTACTCAACATTCCTTTGAATCTCTCAAGACAACATAAACCAAGACCCCTATCCTAAGAGGACCAAATTGGAATCTACCTTTCCATATCCATATAGATGATTTTTTATTTTGCAATATGAGATGTTCTAGGACAAAAGGATGGAAACTTGAGTATGCCATTTATTATATTAGTAAAAACCTTCAAGGGGTAGAACTCAAGTATACAATGACTAAGAAGGAAATGTTAGTGCAATCAATAAGTTCAAACACTACATTATAGAGTATTTTATATTCACACATACTGACCATATAGTAATAAGGTATATAATGAACAAACCAATAGTTGGAAGCAATCTTGTGGGATGGCTACTACTACTTCAGGAATTTGATATAACTATTATGGATAAGCTAGGGAAAGAAAATTAGTATAAAATTTCCTCTCTAGACTACCAACCAAATTAGAAGAATATGTTGTAGATGATCCATTCCCAGATGAGCACCTATTTTCTCTCTTTTCATACACCACGGTGTGCAAACATAGCCAACTATCTAGTGGAAGGGAAAATACCACCACACCTCTCACCAAGGGAGAAGAGGTATGTAACACCCCATCGTGGAACCCAGGGAACGACATGTCACTAATACTAAACAATCGAATAATTTTTTTTTTAAACATTTAATAAAAATATGTGATTATTAACCTAACATGAATGTTCTCGAGTCCCACAACTACGATACTAAAGTAAATAAACAACATAACACATCAAGAACTATATATATCAAATCACGTGAATAGGCATATCCATAATACATTACAAGTATATTTACAATAAACGAGATTGTGACAAATCTCGATACATTAAAAGTAATAATACAATGAAACCTCATGTAACATCATGAGTGGGTATAATACAAAGTAAGAACAAGAATAGATGACGACCAAGTCCACAAGCTCATCTGAAGAAAAACTCCATGAACAATGTGTATCCAGGATCCTGCCAAGAACAAGCATGTGTCGAACAATATCACCTGTAGGGGACCCAATGGAAGAAATGGCACATTCCCCCCAACTATGTGGAACTCGAAAGCCCACCCCCCATGCTAGGAGATAGAACAGGTCCTCAAGTCAAAAGAAACAACACACAACACATGGTCGACATACATGATATCACAATGAAAAGACAACTGACATACTCCCAAAGGTGACTCAACACAAGAGAACTAACAAGTGTATAAGGACAAATTGTCATCACATAGTCATAATAGGTTACCTTGGAGAATCTTCCTAGGTTACTGACCCTCAACCCAAGTTACCCTAGCAACCTCTTACGATTTCCGGCCCCTAAATGAACCTATGTGGACTTGAACCACCTCTCATGAAGATAAAGTGTTCGAGTAGCCATTCCAGGCCATCTCAACCTGCTTTAACCTAAACAAGCATTAAAGTCCAAGGTGAGGCAAACATTATCTAAATGGTTAAATTTAACTACCCAAACCCCTAAAAGCTTAATTAATTATCACTATATTAAACACTTCCAAGAGGTTACCCATGCAACCACTTTTGGGTCCAGCCCCTAACAGAAGCCACTCCTCCTATAGTAAAATTTCTCATAAAGACTAAAACAATAAGACAACATGCATGCAAAATAAAACCTATTTACACATCAACTCAAAGTCATCGGAATCATACTAAACAATAACATCAAATATCTCAAGAAGAACCACAAAACATGCATGGCCAAAACTTTCACAAACAACACACTTCCATATCATGGACTTCAAGATATCCAAAATAATATCACATAAGGAGTAACGTGCATGGCTCATGTTTCTACAAGGAAGTAATACAAGAAAAATCCACAATTCTCTATTTATGGTTTCAAAACAACACTAACAATTAAACCTCCAGAAGATAATAAACTAAACACATATTTCAATACAACATACATTTCTTGCTCAAAACAGTTAAGTATATTGTACAAGTAGACAATAGGTTCTTCCATAAGATAGCGTTTCTAAATTCACAATCTTACAAAAGATGATCTTATGCATTTGAAACTCCATTATCCAAATACATATATATATTTTACAAATAAATAAAACAACTCAACATTCTAATACTAGCATTGCATATGTATTTAAATTAATAAATTTATTTTATAAATCAATGCATTTAAAATATTATACCATTTTATCAATGTATTTATAATTACAATAATAAACCTTTTCATAAAATTAAAGAGGGAATATAATACTTACTATTTTCACTATTTCGGTGATCTAAACTATATATATACAAAACAACGAACTTAACCTATTAGTATTAGTTACGTTCAATTTGCTAAGTTTTTGAACAATCCTTCTAAATTCCTATAAACATATTCACATTGTTCTAATATTGAACTAAGTGATAGTAAAATTCTTGCTTTGTCAGTAAATTGAGTCTAATAACTCACCTTGCACCACCTAACCAAGGTTAAGACAATTAGTCAGACTTTGCATTCAATCTGCATGAAAGCAATAACTTTGTTTTCCCATATTAACTTGATTTCTATTATTCGTGGACAGTGCATGCATCCCAAATATGAATTGTGACAAAAAGATGGTATGATGATCGACACCCAAACATGTGAATCAAGACATAAAGAGCTTAGCCATTTGCCTTACCAGAGCCTAACAAAATTCTCGACTATAACAAAAGCTAACGGCTAAAGGAACTTTATTCAAATCGTAACACGTATAAAGAGATATGTACAAACATAAAATAGTAGGTGGATACCACAACTACACAAGTGCACCATCAAATGAATAAATTTTGTTTGACAAAATCTTACATGAAGGCAAACTCATCAATTAGTGATATCAAGTTTCCACAATCCATATCGTTAATGTTGCATCTATTTCTGGATTAGATTGCGTGAGAGTTTTTTGCATCAACGTTTCGGATCACACTCTGTGATCCATCATCAGGATGAGAGAGCTCAAGGAGAGATTTTCTCTCCTTGAGCTCTCTCATCCTGATGATGGATCACAGAGTGTGATCCGAAACATTGATGCAAAAAACTCTCATGCAAGCTAATCCAGAAACAGATGCAACATTAATAATACACATCAACCAAAAATTGTATAGAATGGTTCCACTGAGAATGAACCCGTGCATGTAACATGCGAGCAACACAATGAGTTAATGAAAAAAATAGAAAAGTCAAAAAAGGTATTTCTACGCATGCAAAATGCATGATTGACTACATGCTAGAATACACGCAGATACAAAATGATAAAAGAAGTTGATGCCTTACAAAATGGAAGGGATCAAAAAATAGATTTGTAGTAGTATTCTACTAGTGATGATTCAAGTCCATACTTAGTGCACATTATGAGTAAGGTGACTAACGTATACCTAGCTTTCTATCAGCGAAAGCAGTGCTCAGTGACCAAAGAAAACCCAACGACGAACAACATGTTAAACACACAAGTCTCTTCTCTGGCTGGTAAATCTAAAAGAAAAGTGACATATAATACTTGATGAATAAAAATACAAGCTTAAAACCAGACCTAAGATTTCACCCAACTAAAACATGAATAAAAGAGGATAGAGGTAAATAATGTATGCACATATGACTGAATCAAATAGGGAAAGATTAATCGAGCAAGTATTCTCACCAGTTAGTAGTAGGTGTCAAGTAATACAACTGAAGTATACAAGTCCATACTGATGATTAGAATGTTGATAGGACAAAATTAAAGGAAACACAAAGTAAATTACCAGAAGACAACTGCTCCACCAAGAGTATACAGGTATCAATATCGAACCCAAGAAACACAAGGTGAAGATGTGTATTTATGTTAGATTTCAATATTTCCCAGGCATTACCAACTTGAAAGGGGAGAAGATAAGAGACAAGAAGAAATATATTTACCAAGAATGCATGCACTTAGCATGCGCATAAACAACCAGTACCTTAAGCATACTACCAATAAGAGACCCAATTCTAGTGCATGCATTTTAATTCATACCAAAGACATTTGTTTGATAAAGTTGTATTAGGATGACACATGCATATTGTAAAATCATCTATTGCAACTGAATATAGATACAAGATGATTTAAAATGTGTAAAAGATCAAATAGTAAACATTCTCCAAGAATAAGAGTTTTATTTAATCCTAGGACTGACAAAGGGAATTCTAACCTTTTTAATAAAGATTTAATGCAAAATGATGCAAACTAAATTCCCATAGATGTTCATTTCACAAATAATTTCTTTTCAACTTATTCAAATTTCACTAACGATGTTCTTGTTTCTTTGTTTATACAAACTTCGAATGAATTGACACAAAATTTAGCAACAATCACAACAACTAACAATTCCTTAATTCTGAAAAGACAACAATACAAAGAGAAGAACCTGGTGATCTTCTTCAAAAATCAACGTGTGATGAAGCTAAGCACAAATCTTTAAACTTGATATCCCTTTTATCCGAGCCCAAACCTCTAGCTTTACAATCCTCCAAGTTTTCAACCAAAAACAAAAAATACAAAGAGAAAACTTCTTCCAAAAACTGTTGTGTGAAAGAATTGTCTCTCAAAATTTTCATTCATTTCCTATTAAATGCAAATTTTCTCCAAACTCAACTTTCAGATTGCATGCAATTTAATTAGCCAATTCAACTTTTTAAACACAATCATCAAAGAAGATATTTTGTAACTTAAATCACAACTGATTGTTTTAGTTTTCGAAAACATCAAAATTGCACAAACAAATCAATTACAACTAATTAATCTTTCTCAATTAACATATTTTAATATTTCATAATTAATTCCTCAATATTCTAAAAATAATCTTTCAAATTAAATAAATAATTCTTAACCTTAAATTAAACAAGGTAACAAATCACTAATCATATCATTACCATTAATTTGAATAATTAAATTAATCTAAATGTAACATTATGAAAACATGACAAACATAAGATGACATGACAACAACGAACAATACGAAAAATGAACTATAAAAAGATATATGGGTAACAAAATGATACTCGTTCTTTCCAGAACGATGGTTCATGACAGAGGACAAGACTATCTCCCTTCAATGAATTCCATTGGGCCATGGCACGCTCAGACCTAATGAAGTAGGTGGAGTCGATGCATGTACCTGAAAGTTGCATCAAACCGCACAGTCAACCAAAAATATATATATATAAAAACAAACACACCGTGAAGAAGAATCGTGACATAGCAGGCCACTCACAGATGAGTACTGCTAAACCGTCTCCTTCACCGAACTGACTTAAGACATAACATCTAAAATCAATCACATCATAGTACCATCATGAACATTACAAAACAACATATGCCATCATAATAATGTCATCTCACGAAAGTAAACAGAGCATCATAAAGTAAAGTGTATCATCAACTGAATTTCACAATTGATCATGTAAACCATGACATAATTCATCAAAGTAACATAGTCTCAAGCAACTAACAACTAACAACAACTCAAAACAACTGGAAAAGAAATGTCATCAGGAGGGTCACTACAAGGTAATTAGTTCAAAAAAAATTAATTACTCATGGATATCAGGATATTTATTCTACACAGGGCTTGATAATATAATGAGAAGATGCATCAAAGGAGATAAAGTATATGATATCCTCAAAGCATGCCATGATGAACCTTGTGGGGGACACTTTGCAACAAAGAGGAAAACTCTTAAGATTTTAAATACTAGATATTATAGGTCAACACTTCATAAATATGTAGTCAATTACACCAAGAGTTGTGATAGATATTAGAGAATGGGAAGACCAAAAAAGATAGATGAGATGCCATTACAATTGTAATGGCATAAATTTGCACCTAGGAAAATTTCCCATAAATTTACCTTCATGTTATCCTTACAAGTTTGACAATGCAAAAATCGATCGCTCTCATCCCGATCTTTCCATGAATACCTATCATTTTATGTCGATGAGAGAATTTTTGTTAGGAACACATGTGTGTCACACAAACATCTGCCCACCACATTGTTGTCCTAACAAGATTCCTACATCTAGAAACTGCATAATAATTATGATTCCCTAATCCCTCTGAATGTAATACCCCCTATCGAATCTTGACCAATGGAAAATGACTATTTACCTCCATTTTGTCCATTTTAACTTCATTCTTTCTCACTTCTATCAAATTCATTGATTCTAGAAACATTGTTGATCATTCCAACACTTCTTCTTACTCCATTCTCACTCTCTTTTGCTTCCAACAACTCTCTCTTTGATTCTACAACATCTTCTCAATCCAAATCCATTGCTATTGCAGTTTCACGAAGCTCTACCTCCTTGGCATGGTGATATCATTCTTCTTCTTCCTCTATCATCCTTGAGCGCTTATAGAAGGGAAGGTGATATTGTGTCTTTTGTTTACTTGTATTATTGTCCTTGTAGAGTAGAATCAAGTTGTCATTTCTCTCTACTATCTTGTGTCATTTCCATCTTCTTCTTTATCACTTACTATAAAATTTTTGTCTATCGGACTATTTTTGGAGGTGGGAACATTGAAATAGGGGTTTGACTGAGAAAAACCTCAAAATAGAACCCCAAAATTTTTCTTGTTACTATGTGTGTAGGTGCAGGCTCATTTGCTAGGAGCTAACTAGAGAACTAAACCTTGATTAAATTGGTATTCTTCTTCTTTCTTTGTTAATTTTCCATTAGAGTAGCTTTATAGTATTCTTCTTTTTATACTTCACATCTCAGTACTTTTCTATCAAATTGTAAAACTTCAATATTTGGGTTGTTAGTAGACTCTGTCAATTTTTGGATATTACCTAACCATTTGTTTGTATAGGATGCTAGCGTGTCTCTAAGAATCCAACATGGTGCACTAAATTTTGAATCCTACGTTATCTTCCCCTGACAGAGAGTTTTCTAGTTTGCAATCCAAACTTTACAATCTGCTCTCTCGATTCCAGAAAACACCTGCCATAAGAAAAAGGGAAATATAGTCTTGTTTTCCCTTCCTTCTTAATGTTGTTAGGTAATCTTAGGTAGTTTAGGTCAATTTTTTCCCTTAGGCTCTTTCATGACCTTGGAGCCTAGGGGGTGATGAATCCACGTTCTCTACATTTTTTGTGAACCAACATGAACATCCTCGTTTTCATTTCTTTGTGTCATAAATATTTGTCTCATGTCTTAGGTGCATTGAAGATTCATGTTTCATGAAGATTTATGAGATTTATGACTCAATATGGGTGATCCCACAATAATGGGTTACACTTTTTGGCCAAACTTGACATTAGAATCAATATTTTTCCCCAGATCTTCACTTTCTTATACCTATAGAAACTAAACCATTAAGAATTTGAAGATGAAGTAAACTAGTGATTTGTGAGATTTTGTGTGTAGATTCTAATTATATTTTTTTAAAAAATTTAAAAAATTAATTATGAATCCTTTTATGTAATTTTTTTTTACTAAAAAACGTTTTCAAAAAGTGATGTTTACTTTCAATTGCATAACTTTTTTTTCTAGAAAGGATATAATTATAGTTTTTTAAATACATATTTTTTGCACCAGTATCAAAGGCATGGATATTGTTTCATACTTTTTTGTTGCATACATATTTTTTAATTAATTTTCTAATTTAGAGTAATTATAATTTGGATATATTATACTTTCAGTTGCTTAACGTTTTTTGTATGCATTTGAATTAACTCGTTTTTTTTTTGCTGGAATAAGAACACCAATAGCTAGTGGAAATGCATTTTTTAGAATTTGTTTTTCTCTTTTTTCCTATTTTTTCATATGTGTGAAACAAAAACCTCGATGTTCATTGAAAAACCTATTTTCACAAGAAATAAAAAATAAATATAATAATAAAATTAAATTTATTTAAAATTATACTTTTTGGGAAGCTTATAATAAGGACTACATGCTTACAAAAGATAAATTTTAAATGAATTCATTTGATCCACCAAAAGGTAAATCAAAAGTGGATTTTTTAGCATTTTGATAAGTGTAGAGGACACTCCATTATAGGTATGGTTTAAAACTAGTGGGTTTCTACACAAGGGGCTTTGATTTAAGTGGGTTTGATCAAACCCTCTTCAATTAAAATCATTTCAATGGAACATTTATAAGGCTTAAATCATTATATTTTCTAAAAACATATGATTTCAAGAAAAATCAAGATGTCCCAGAAAGTGTAACCCATTATTGTGACAGGACCCATATACAACCTTCAGACATGTTGTTAGAAGGATTTTACAAGATATAGCGATGTAATCTAAGAAGGTCACCATTGGTCAAATTGGTCCTACCTTTGAGGAAGTAATCTCGGGGAACTAGTTTCTCTAGCCCTTTTGAAGAAGTTTCTAAACATCATCCTACCCATCTTTCTTATCCTTCTGCTTCGTTTGTAGAGGAAGATGATGCCCTTCAGGTTCCTACAAAGCAACTCATTTCCCTAGACATAAGACTCAAGGAGTTTTTTAAGGAAGCTAAGGTAGTGGAACAACTTTTTACACTAACCTTGAGAGGAGAATAATTCAAAACTTTTATAGATCTTTAATAGTTACAAAAACTTAAACAAAAATAAACACAAATATCATGCATACCACAACAAAATGATTTACACAGGGAAAACCCTTTCGGGAGAAAACCCACACACTCCAAAAGCCACCTAATATATTATTTAGAAATCAAAAGATTACAATATACTTGCAGAGCAAGATTCTCATAGGAGTATCACCACCAGAGATCAAGAGACAACATGACCGCTATCAAACTCTCAGAATACACCAATGTCTACATACATCCCACCCACTTACAACAAGATTTTTGGAACCTTATAGAGTTAGGGTTTTACAAGGTCATTTTTCATTTGATGTGTTAATAGAAAAACCTTGATGTGTTAGTGGGAAAAACCTTGATGTGTCAGTGGGAAAAAACCTTGATGTGTTAATGAAAATAAAAATTCGGGTGTTGCCCTAAATTCCACATCTTGTTACGAGTGTACAGTATTTCTATGATCATTTTCCATATACCAACATACATCCTATCAATAAATCATATATAATTGCAAGGTTGAGACACATTTTCTCAACAAATTTGAGAAGTATTTAGAGAAAGATGAAATTATGGCTAAAGTGGCTAAGGTTGTTAACATATTGAGGGCTATGTTGGCTAAGGACTGGAGAGGTCTAGAATTTCTCTAGAGTCTTATAGATATTGTGGACACACATGTCCTGACATACAATCATAACTCAGACACCACCTGAGACCTTGGATTTGAGGTCATTGAGAGACAATTGTAAGTCTCAATGCGTAGGGTATTAGTGTGTATGACTGAGACTAGCCCTTTTGTTGACACCACCTCTGTACCTTAGCCAAAATCCACCATTAAACTAAACAAGATACCCTTGGGTTTCAATTTCACCACCCCTAATGATCCTAGCAATAATCTTGGAGCCCATACTGGTCTAGGTGGCGAAGTCTCTACTGGTAAGGAGGTTGGTGGCTCTAGTTGTTTTGGAAGTTCTGGAGGTGGTTCCATTGGTCCCATTTCATCCTCTCACCCTATCTTGAATACTTTGTTGCATAATATGGGGCAAATACAAAGCTAGTTGGAAATCCTGTCTAGTTCTGCTTCTCAACCTATCTTCCAACCTTTCTTCCATCATAGTCCCCTATCTATTTCTATTTTAAACACTCCTATCCCCTAGGGGATGGAGATTCCAAAATTTAAAAAGCATGGTGGTCGTGGAGACCCTCCAATGCACATATTGACATTTAATGCTATGTTCATTGGCTTCTTACATCATGATGCTTTGATGGCTATGCTATTTTTGAGATACCTCAAGGAAACTGCTCTTGAGTGGTACTATTCCTTATTGGATAACTTTTTCTTTTTGTTTAATCAGTTGGTGAATCAATTTATGAGGAAGTTCCAAGCCAACATTAGACTGAAGATGGATTTCTTTGATCTCATCCAATGCAAGCAAGGGGACCATGAAAAGTTAAATGACTTCATTGCTCGCTATTAAGCATTGTTTTCTTAGATCCCTTATCTTTTTACCAAACTCATATGTTTAGAAAGTATTCATTAGGAACTTACAAAAACTATGAAAATAAACGTTTTCCTTGATGAAGTATCCTTCCTTTTCACACCTATGTGCTACATTGTGTGAGTACCAATAAATGGTTGTATAGTTTTGGGGTTCATCCTCATGCTTCTATCTTGATAACCAATCAGTAGTGTCAATTTCTAGAAAGAATAAGGAAATTGTAAACATGGTCTTTGTGCCTAAGTATAAAGGCCTAGGATGCAATAGACACTTCACAAAATTATTTGAATCTTATACTACTATTCTAATTTTTTTGTTAAAAGATAAATTTTTGACCTTGCCAAAAGTATAACCCCTATTTGAGCCTTACCTTGAGTGGTATGATGTGTAAACATTTCTACCAATTCCACTAAGTGCACGAACATGACATCAAGCGATGCATACACCTATATCATGGCTTCTAATCTTGCAACAAGTGAAAATGTTTCTTTAGAGTCTATTCCTTCAACTTGTGCATATCCTTTGCACAACAACCTTGCCTTGTTCCTTACTACAACTCCATCTTCATTGATCTTGTTTCAAAACATCCATTTAGTGCCAATCACATTTTTACTTAGGGGTCTAGGAAGCAATTCCCATGTTTTGTTCTTATCAATCTAATTTAGCTCTTCTTCTATGGCATTTATCTATCTCTCATCCTTTTTGACCTCATCATAGATTTTAGGTTCAATTTGAGACAAGAGAGAAAAATTTACTTGTTCCTTGTTCTTTGCAAGTCCTCTCCTAGTCAAAACACCATCATTTTTATTACCAATTATTTGATCTGCAGTATGATCCTTCTAAACATATTTTGCAGGTGTTTTCTCATTCTCTTCTTTTGGCTCTTCATCAACAACCTCTTCTTCACAATCTGATTCTTCTTCAAAGCTATCTTTGTCATATTTTACATATTTTATATCCTCATCAATCTTGGAATTGATACTTTTTACTATCTTGTGTAGCCTTTTATTATAACATTTTTAAACCTTGCTTTGGGTGGAATATCCAAGAAATATTCCTTCATCACATATAGAATCAAAGATTCCTAAGCTATCCTCATCTCTTTTGGTGTAGCATTTTCTACCAAACACTTTGAAATACTTGATAGATGTTGGCTTACTATACCATAGTTCATAGGGAGGCTTGTCACTATTTACTCTTATTTGAACTCTATTCAAAATATATACTACAATGTGAACTGTCTCTCTCCAATATACATCTGGTAACTTGGCCTCATTCAACATTATTCTATCCATCTCCTTCACTGTTCTGTTCTTCCTTTCAACTACTCTATTCTACCATGGAGTTCTTGGTGTAGAATGTTGTCTTTTGATTCCATGCTCCTCACAATACTCAATGAAATTGCTAAATGTGAATTATCCACCTCTATCTGATCTTAAGAATTTGATTCTTCTACCAATCTCCTTCTCAACCATCCTTCTAAATATCTCGAATCTTTCAAATGCTTGTAACTTATCCTTTAGAAAGGTTACACATGTCATCCTTGAATACTCATCAATCAACAATGTGAAATATCTCTCACCTTTTAGTCCTCTTGTCCTTGTAGGACCACACAAATCTATATGAACCAATTGCAAGGGTTTTGTAGTTGAGTATTCTTTTTTCTAAAATTTGACCCTTTTTTTCTGACCTATTTGGCATTCTTTGCAAATGGTGTTTGCAGGCTTAGTTATCCTAGGCATGTGTCTTACCAATCCTTTTGAGCTCACTTTTACTAAATTAAGAAAAATTGACATGCCCTATTCTCCTATACCACAACCAACTCTCATCAAATTATCTTAAATCAAACAATTTTGACCCTTTACTTTATAGAGATTATAAAGGTTTCTATCTATTCTTACTCCTTGTGCAATTGTTTTTTCTATTTTTCCTAATTTTGCATCCTTCTGAATTGAACATGAATTTATAACCATTGTCACACATATGATTGACACTAAACAGGTTATGCTTCAAACATTCAACATGAAGGACATATTTTGTAATTAAATTACCATCTATGCTTATTATTCCTTTACCACAAATTTTTATAGCAGTGTTGTCACCTAAACTGACTAATCCTTCTTTACTCTTATTGAGTTGGATAAATTTTCTCAAGTGTCCCCAGTCATGTGCTTAGAATAGCCACTATCTATTACCCACAAATTTTTATTTTTGGCATGAAGTGTCATTTGTGCAATCATTGATTGAGTGGGCATCTTCTCTTTTTCTTTCCACACCTTCTTAGGCTTCTTCTCTACCTTCTCTTCTTTCCTCTTAGGGGTTTAAACTCTTTATTTACTTTAGGAGATTTTCTTCTCTTTTTCTCACTCTGTACATTTGGTCTTATAAACTTTGTTCTACAATTCCTAGCTATATGACCAAAATTGTTACAATTGTAACACATTACATTCATATCTACTAAAGCAACAAATATATTATTGCTTGCAAATTTTGTACTTCTTTTAGGAACTACTTTACACTATTTAGCCCTATGACCAAATTGATTACAAGTATAAAAGTACCCATAAAATATGAAGAATACCTGGTCATAGTATTTCCTTGAACATGAAGAGGGGGTCTTCTTTTCCTTGGATTTTTTAGATCTCTCACCCAAGTGAATCTATTGGCATCGGTTCTTCTTATGTTCTGCCTCTTCTTTTGATGATTAAGAGCTGATTGGTTGTTCTTCTTGTTTGTAACATGATTCTTTTCTTCTTCACAGGTGCTCTCCTTGTAGGATTTTTCACCATCTATACCGGCCTTTTCTTCTACTCTAAATCTTTCATAGAATTTTGTAGATGCATTGGTAAAAGTACTAATTCCTTTCTCAAGACCCAAACCAAATTTCTCCTTTTTAGAAGGATTTTGTGTGCTTAATAATCCATCAAGAATCTATGAGCTTTCCTTCAGCTTCAAGCCTTTATCTATTTGTTCTCTAGCTTTTTCCAAATCTTTTCTTAAAGCAACTATTGCTTCCTCCAACTTGCATGTATTTTTCCACTTTAGACTGTAGCTTAGACTTGATTACATCTTCAATCCTTTTGGATTCCTGTACTTGTAACTTCAAGCCTACTACAATATAATTAGATTCATCAAGATTTTTTGTTAGATTCTCATTATCCTTTTACGTAAGATTCTTCTGATGCTTATTCTCCTTTTTTAGACTAATAATCTCCACTCTTAGATTATCAATTTATTCTAAAGCACAAATTAGTTCTCCTTCAAGGTCAACTTCTTCTTCTTCATCATCTTCTTCACCAAGATTCTCAACTTCTCCATTCTTCTATTCTTTAGAGTCTTTTTCCATGAAAAGAAATTCTATTTCTTCCATTACAAAGGAACAATCTTATTCATCATCAGAACTATCAATAGCATTTGATGAATCACTTCCCTCTTGAATGTACAAGATCTTCTTCTTCTTCAAATTTTTCTTTTTAGGAAAGTAGGGTTTCTTCTTTTACCATCTACTTCTTGTTCTAAGTTATCCTTCTTCTTGTAAGGTAATTTAGTAGAAAAATGACCTAATTTACCATAGTCAAAGCACTTGAATACCTCTATACTTTCTTGAGGATCTCCTTAACCTTTTGATGAAGTTTGCTTCTTCCTCATCAGTCTCCTTATGTTCAGATGTGGAGGCTACTTCCTTTTCCTTCCTAGATAATTTAGCCTTCTCCTTGTTGGTAGCCTTGAATGTAGCTTCTTTTTTAGGTGTCTCTACTTTTCCCATTCTCATTTCATATGCAATAAATATGTTATGTAGTTCATCAAGAGTAATTTTATCTAGTTCTCTTGCTTCCTCTATTGCAAATATCTTAGAGTCATAATTGGATGACATGTACCTTAAAAAAAATTGCACAATGACTAAATCATGTACTTCTTCTCCAAATCCTTTGATTGAGTTCACAATCTCATCAACTCTGAGAAGATAATCTACAATATTTTCTTCTTCACTCATCATGAGACTTTCAAACTTGGCTCTCAAAATTTGTAGCTTAGCCAAATTTACTTTGTAATTTCCTTCATAGACGCCTTTCAAATTATTCTAGACATCATGTGTAGTTTGGAAATGCATCACTTTTAAAAATATTGATCTTGTTTATCAACAGAGAATAACATGCTTTGCCTTTGTATTTTTCTCATAGTCCTTTCCTACAACATTTGTAGGAGTAGTAGCCGAAGGTGTATATCCATTCTTAACAAACATCCACACATCAAACCCTAAGGATGCCAAATATCTTTCCATCATAATGCTCCAAAAGGCATAATTTGATCCATCAAATCAAGGTGCCTTATTTATAGATGAACCCTCTTGACTGGCCATTGAGTTCACTTGTCCAAGATCTACCTAAGCTAATTAAGATTCTCCTAAGGAACTAGGGCTCTGATACCAATCATTGGAACACAACAATCTACTAAGAGGGTGGGGGTGAATTGGTAGATCATTAAAAATTTATCCCTTAACATACTTATGCAGATAACTTAACCAAGCAGAGAAATAAGCACACACACAAATGTAGATAACACAAGATGTACGTGGAAAACCCAAGATGGAAAAAACCACAGTGAGCATAGTTGCTAGGATCTATTGTCCTAATCTAGCCTCACAATGACAATATTCTAAGTATAATGTTTGAGGGCACCAACCCTAAGGAGACACCAATTCCCTAGTTTTAGGAGCACCCACTCCAAGGAAGCACCAACTCCCTACACTGAGCCCCTACCCAATTATCTGATGACACCCACCAATTAGATTTACAATGAAAAATATTAAAAATTGTTCTACTAAACACAATCTAATGTTCCAACCTCTTTTTCAACTGCTCAATTCTTTATTGATGTCTTTGCAATTCTACCCTACACTTCTATGTTTTGTACCTTGAATGTTGACCCTAATAAATATCTCTAATTTTCGTTTGGATTCTACTCATTCATAGTCACAAAACTCTGCATCTTTCCCTTATTCTATTAGTGCATTATCTATCTGACTCAAGATCTCACACATACACTACTCTATTGCATCTTCCTTTTTTATTTAGTGCATTCTCTTTTTGCCTCAAGAGCTCAACCTACTTGCAACATTCATCAACACTTCACCAAATTCTAATTGTCTTCCTTTTTGCATATCTTCACCAACCTGCAATAATTACCTTGATCTTTCCATACACACACCTATACAAATACTTCACTAAGGTTTACTCATTATCTTCTTTTGCAAGCCACCTATCCTCCTAACCATACACTCGCCTATTCAAATTTGGATTTGATGACTTTTCTAAACATAGCAACCTGCAAAACCCTAAACTTGATTTGCATTTAATGCCATATCCTTGTGTACTTGATCTGATTTTGATTTCATCCACATTTGTAGTCTGTGTTGCTACTCTACAAATCATATCACTAATCAAATTTGGTGTTAGAGTCGGTAAACCAATTAAATTCTTGTTTTGTGTCAGTTTATAGTTGAAACCTTCATTCACATTGTCATAACCATTGAAGACTTTCAAATTATAATTTCATCCATTGATCTCAGGTCTTTGCACCATAATTTGTCTCTTCTCATTTAATCTTTCATCTTTAAATCATACATGCAATTGAACTCCTTTAAAATTAGTGACATTTTATCTCCATCACATATCACAACTATTTTTGGGGCATCATTTTTGATTCACATGATATAAAGAACTAATGCGATCACCATCCGATCGATCTTCTTTAAAACTAATTCGTCAATCTTTATCACATAATACAAAGCTATCACACTAATGCTATGGGCTCTAAAACTATTTCTACGATATAAATGAGTCATGCGATGCAATAGAACATCACCACCTATCTCACAAGACACATATGTCACTAGCATGTATTCCCACAGTGCTAACCAGGGACCCACCAATTCTTCAACAAGACAATGGGATGCTGCCATGTGTCCATGTTGATGTCACTATCCACTAACTTTGCATATCACATATATCATGCCTTCCTTTTGTTTCATAATTGTGATGTGAAACAACAATGCGATGCAATCACAATTCTCTCCACTACCATCTCATGTCACATTCTATTGGTCCCACTATACACTTATCATCAGTCTGCATTCCTGCAAGAGTTGGATGAGGATGCACCAAGCATGCCTTAGGTTGGTAGGAAGTCATTTGATCTAACTGTTTGATCATAATTGTTGATCAAACTTCATCAAACGTCGCACAAAGGCTTGGTCACTATAGTATTCAATTTGCAATACGAAGGAGCATTGTTACAACCACCCAATCTTCCATCCTTCAACCTTCACCGTCAATCTTCTTCAAGCGTGTATCACACATTGCAGTTTAGACATGGTCGTGGTGAATACAAACCATAATATGAAGGGTGGTTGCGATGCACACACAAACTCTACCAATGGTAGCACTAGGTAAAGGGGTTGGTCCCCTGACAACTTCGATGGCTTAAGTTGTCACTTAAGTGACTTACTACCAACATCCAGTCAACACATAAATAGAAAAAAGGATCAACACCATGATTGCTACACCTAGGATTTATTTGCTAAACCCTAATTTTTTCTAAGAGTAAACATTTAAAACAATTTTGAGCAACATATCTATCTCCAAGATCTCCAAATCACTTAATGGAAAGCTCTTGAAAAACCCATGTCAAATTGTAACTTGTTTTCTCCTCTAAGATCTAGAAGTAACTTTTGCAACATCATGACAACATTGCAAAATTTGGGCAACTTTGCAATATTTGCAAAAAATGCTCTTCTCTCCATCATATTGCACCAACTCTTCCAAAACCTGATCCTTGAGCTCAATGACATCCAAACCTTCACTGATCTACCCTTTGACATCAATGACACCTTTTGACATCAATGAGAATATTATGCCAACAAACATATCCTATCTTGAGTAAGTAATTAATCAATTATATCTTAGGAAATTTACCTACCTTAAATATAACATTCAACAATAATTTAAAATCTTAGAGCATACAAAAACATTCAATAAGTAGACCTTGATTTGAGAATTTAAAAGGAATAATACTTTTCATCATAATTAATATTTAGATCACTTTCATGATTGCATACTATAATTGATCATTTTCATGATCATCAAGCCAATCCAAACAAAGTGTTGGCCCCACAGTTGTCCTTGCACCAAAAGATCAACCTATTAATGTCTGATACAACCGCTAGAGTTAATGGATCCATGGGAGGTGGTTAGTTCATGTCACGAATCCCGAGGGGAGCGTTGACCATCTGCCAACAAACTCCCCCTTAGCATTACCCAAGGGGATTCGAACCCGACACCTTTGGCTCTGATACCATTATTAATTTTTATGGCGGCAAGTTGCACAACAGTACTTTAAGATACTTTTGCTAAAAAAAACATCTTTAAAATAATTTATATGTAAATTATATGGTAAAATAAGTATTTAAAAATAATCATAAATAGTGACGAGAAAAATATTAAAAAGATTAGATGAACTGAAATTTTCAATTATTACAATTGAACAACACAACAATTGTCCACATCATAATTGTGAGAAGATTCCTTAAAAAGAGACAAACCACATTCATTTGTGTTGTCATATCATTATTAACTTTTGTAGTTGCAAGTTGCACAATACTATTCTAAAATACTTTTGATACTTCACAAAAAACAAACAAACTATCTTTAAAATCATTTATATGTAATTATATGATAAAATAAATAATTAAGAATACCCATAAACTAAAATACTAAAATATTATGAGTTCGGTGAAGTGGGGTCTTGAATTATTGTAACACGACAACCGTGGCAGGATTTTACGCGTTGTTCGCCATCATCATAATTGACTGTTGTCGTCAGCAACTTGCTCGCTGTTCTTCCACGCGCTCTCATCACTAACATTTATCATTACTCCCTCCCCTCTTGCAAATACACACAAGTTCCCTCCTCTTCATTCCAGTTTATCTTTTAAACCGGATTCTATGGCGTCTACCTCTGCTTCTACTTCTAGTTGTAACAGTGAGCGTCAAGCAGATAACGAGCATACAAATGCATCTCAAGAAATTGTTTCATCTCCGTCTACTTCTGCTTCACTCTCACTGGGTACCCTGTTTTCGTCCTGTTTCAATTGCTGTTCTTTCTTTCTTTCTCTCTGTTCAACTCAATCCCATTCCACGCCATATACATCTGCCTCTGCTACTCTGGTTACAGATGCTTTTCAGGAGATCGTATCATCTCCATCTACTGCTGATACATCCTCAATGTCAGGGAGAAAGCTGCCCTACGATGTGTTTATCAACCATCGTGGCCCTGATGTCAAACACACGCTCGCGGCCACTCTTTATACTACCCTCACTGTCATGGGATTGAGGGTTTTTCTCGACTCCCAAGAGCTTCAACTGGGGGAATACTTGCCCAGAGAAATTGAAGAAGCAATGCGCAGTGCTTCGCTTCATATAGCTATATTTTCCCAGAATTATGCACAATCCCCCTGGTGTTTAGCAGAGCTTTCATTTATGCTTAAAACTGGTACCCAAATTATACCTGTTTTCTACCTTGTTCAGCCTGGTCACATCCGACATGAAAAAGGAGCGTATGCCGATGCCTTCTCACGGCACAAAAGGAAGGGTAGATACACCGCAGAGAAGATCCAGGAGTGGAAGAATGCAGTCAACAAGGTCTCCTATAATGTCGGCGAGATCATTAATAACAATGAGTGAGTAGTAAATAATTTGTCTTAAGCACTTCTTGATTTCTTATCAATCATCTTCTGCATTCGTTGCTTTTCTTTTCTTTTTTTTTTTTTTCTGTATACACGTCATGGTAAACGATGTATGCCCTGTTTTGTTTTGCTGATATGTTCAGTGACGATGGGAGGGTGGTCAAGAATATTGTTAATCGTGTTTTGAAAGTAGTAAAAAATGTGCCATTTGTGGTTGCCAAACATCCAGTTGGTGTAGATGAAGCTGCCATAGATTTTGAAAGAACAACACTTCAGTCTGCAGAAAGCTATTGTGCTGTGCAAATAGTGGGAATTTGGGGCATGGGTGGTTCTGGCAAAACCACTCTTGCTAAACAAATATATAATAATAAATACACATTTATGGAAAAATCTAGTTTTTTATTAGATGTTAGAGATGCTGCTTTCAAAAGTGCATTACATATGAAACAGAAAAAACTCTTAGAGGATCTTGGTCTTCAAGGTGTATCAGTTGACAATATAGAAGAAGGGAAGGGTATTCTTGCCTCTCGATTGAGATCTGTTCGAGTGCTGATTGTTCTAGATGATCTGGATAACGTAGATCAATTGGATGCTCTAGTGCCTGAGAAGGATAGTCTTGGATCAGGTAGTTTGATTGTAGTCACTACAAGAAAACTTGAAGTACTTGAGTGTTGGGGCATCTCATCTATTTATAAAATGAAAGCACTAGATCCACTTTATGCCAAGCAGCTTTTTTGTTGGCATGCTTTCTTAAAACCTTGTCCACTAGATGGATTTGAGAAGCTTGTTGAAGAATTCATAAAAGTTTGTCAGGGCTTACCATTATCTCTCAAAGTATTTGGAGGACAGTTATATGGTAAATCCAACAAAAATTATTGGAAGAATCAATTGCAAAAGATCATTAGAATACTGCCTGATGATATCAAAAATAGATTAAAAGTAAGTTATGATGCCTTAGATAATGAAGAGAAAGAAGCATTTTTGGATGCAGCTTGTTTCTTCATTGGAGAGACGAAAACTTCAGCCATTGCAGTTTGGGATGGATCAACTGGGAGTGGTTTGTGCAGTTGGGAAAGTCTCTTGAATAAATGTCTTGTTGAACTTGACAATAATGAATGTATAAGAATGCATGACCACTTAAGAGATTTGGGAAGACATATCGCAAATCATCAGTCGCCCTACCGACTTTGGTCTCCCCAGCAGGTTATTAATGTTGACAATGAAGTGCAGGTATTATTAATACTTTTCTTTGTGTACTTGTATTTGATTTATTCTTGTTTCCATGAAGTTTAATGTTCCCATAAATTTTTTATTTCATTTTTTTTTGTATTTAAAAGGGAATTGCCATTCGAGCAATAAAGGCTACAAGAGATGAATTAACAAGCAATGATGACCAGATTCCTCAATGTTCCCAAGATGGAAAGCTCATAGTTAACACAAGCAGAGGATTTCGTAGCCTGGCACCTGCTTCGCTTGGATTAAAGATTCTTGATATTAGAGGAAATTATTATAATCAAGTGATCGGTGATCTCTCAAGAGAGTTGGTATGGCTTCGCTGGTTTGACATTGAGCAGAGAAATCTTCACTCATTGAATTCATTGAAAAATTTGAGGGTTTTAGAACTCTCCGATGTCCGTGGGAAAAGTCTTTTAGAAGAATTGTGGGAGAGTGACAACAATGTAAGTATCTTGTAAAGCTTTTCTTCAGTATTTTTATTATTGATCGTTTTCAGTCGATCTCATTGAGAATTTGTTGCAGGCTCCTGTTCAATTAAGAGAGTTGCTAATTTCTGGGTGCAAAGAATTCCAAAGATTTCCAAAGTCAATAGGATGTCTCGGGCATTTAAAAAAGATTGTCGTGAAAAATGGGAGCAAGGTGAGGAGTCTACCGAAAGAATTTTGTCTTCTTCAATCGCTGGAGCACCTGGAGTTGCATAAGTGTGAAGAGCTAACATCGCTACCCAGCAGCTTTGGTGATTTGAGAAATCTGAGGCACCTTGATTTGTATTTTTGCCTGGAATTGAGGAAGTTGCCAGTCTCTTTCAAGGAGCTTGCACTCCTGCAACACCTCGACTTAAGCGGATGTTCTAATCTCACCTTAGAGTCGGACATTCTGAAAAACATGACAAAGATAGAGTATTTGAACCTCAATAATTGCAAGCAATTGGAAGAATTGCCTCGTCACATCACAAATCAAGCCTCCTTGACAGAGCTCAATTTATGTGAAACAGAGAGGTTAAGGGAGGTACCAGAAAATATCGGCCAATTGAGCAAGTTACAAAAGATGAGAATCAGAAGTAAGTTGTTGACAAGGCTGCCAACATCTATTGGAGATTTGTCTTGCTTGACTAATCTTTACATTACTAACTGTCAGAACCTGGAATGGCTACCTGACTCTATTGGAGATTTGTCTTGCTTGACTCATCTTTACATTAGTAAGTGTCAGAACCTGGAATGGCTACCTGACTCTCTGGGGCGTCTTAATCTCTTAAAGGAGTTAAGTATAACATATTCAGGAGTGAAATCCTTACCAGAATCGGTCAGTCGACTAATTAATCTTCAAAACCTAAAAATATTCAGATGCCCAATCAGCGAATTGCATCTTGGAGCGAGGCCGTTTACTTCTTCGTTGCACAACCTTAAGAGTAAGGATCTACGTGGAATCAATGTGTGCAAGATTTCCATCTCCGAAGACTGTTGTCCAGGCCTTGAATCTCTCACCCTTTATGCCAATAACCATCTAACAGAGATAATTGACCTACCAACTACAATCAAGACGATGGATTTGGTAAAGTGTAAAATGTTGAGGAACATAAGGTGTATTGATGGTCTAGTAAACATTCAAAAGCTAAGGATAAGTGGGTGCCCTGAGTTGGATGCGCTTCCCAGTTTTGCACAATCAGCTTTTCTCCGAGACTTTGAACTGAAAGGGTGCTTCGGAGTGAAGAAAATACAAGGTCTGGAACATTGCACAGCATTGGAGATGTTGAGAGCGCATACGAGGTGGGAGGAGGCGGGCATAGAAAGTTTGAAGCGCATGGAAAGATTGAGGCGAGTGGATCTCAGAGCAATCAGCAGAGCAGGTGTTGAAGGTTGCATTCAAAGCATGCAGGTAATAATATTTTATTGGTATATAGAATTCTAATTATTTTCGATTGATTGTGCATTGACTGAATGTCTTGATTTGCCAAGAGTCTGCAAAAATGGCCAGAGGAAACAATAATATGCACGCGGGCGGTCCCTGGTGCGGCTTCACTTCTTAACTCATTTGCCTTCCCCGATCTCTTCGTCGTTCACTCCATTAACCAGAAATTTGGCAACTCTGTTATCCAGAAAATCGACTTTAGCAAATCCCTCAAATGGCCCTCCACTCCCCGCTGCCTTCTTCTTTGTTTTGTTGTGAATTGTGCATATCCCGAAACTTGTCTTTATTTAAATATCCCAGAGGACGATAAATTTAACACGAGGTCTGATCATGGTACGAAGTTGAAGGGTAAATGGGCGTGGACAGCTCTCATCACACAACATTCCAAAATCCATGATAAATTTGCACGTGACGGCCGGGTAGAGATATATAATTATGGAGGTGAAATGGAAGTGGAGAAAGGATTGCTTGTGACGGGAGAAGACAAGAGAGTTGTGGAGGCTTTCACCAATTTATGTTTGTATTTATCAAATTAATATTGATATAACTAAATGAATTAATAAAAGTATAAAAAAGTATTATCACATAGTTGATAGTATATATTTTTAATAGTATTTGAATGTAATTTTTATCTAATATTTTAAAAATATATTTAATATTTTTTGATATATAGTAAATCTTGTTACTTTATTAATATTTATATTTTTATATGATATTCAATAACATTTTTTGAAAAAAATAATCAATTTTACTTTTTAAAATAGACACATGAATAGATTAATCTATTATAATTCAATCATTCAAAATATGAATCATTAAGAATTTTTTAATTGGATATAAAAATATACAAAGGAGGGTGTCTGATCATTTGAGTAGATATTCATGTTAAAAAATTGATTGTTAAATATATTAGGTTTGTGTAAAAATATCTCAATGCATATCTTTGTGGATGACTAATCTTTACATAATTAACTACTAAATAATTTTTTTTGAATCAATCAAAGATTCTTCCATTTAATGGTAAACATGTTTAATAAACATCAAACTTTTATGAAAGTTCATCCCTTTATCTAAAACTCTCATTTTGATGCAAATGGGGAGGATGATGGTAAATGTTATCGAATTAATGGTCCATGAGATCACATTTCTTTGAGACACAATTCACATGCATTGTGTATGCTTCCACTTTTTGCATATATGTCTATCAAGGCACATACAGCTCTAACAAAAATTAACTTTTATGTTTTTAATGAATGTTGATGCCTTACTTTAGATCTCTTATTTTGGAATACGTTGGGAGGATGTTGACACAAGTTGTGGAATCAGGCCTGACACATGTTAATTGCATTTTCTTACAGGTTTGCTAAAGCCACTTCATTAAACCTAGTTGTGCATACCCTATAATCATACTAGTCCCTGAGACTACATCTCTTTAATACATTTTGTCAAATAATTCACATGCATTGTGTATGCTTCCAAATTTTGCATAACTGTCTATTGTTGGGGATTTCCACCCCTATTGTAGAGGGCTAACAAAATAGAATAATGGCTTCTTAATATTATGTGTTTCATTAAGAGTTAATAGCATGCACCAAATCTAATAATCAAAACATATGAAATTAATGGAATAATGTGTAGCCAATTTATTACATTAGACACATTTTACATAGGAAATTAAGGAATAGTATGTAGCCAATTGATTATATATAAAGTATTGAAAGCATGTTATTTAATGATTGATATTTAATGAAATATTGGTCAATATTTTTCATATATAGTAAATTTTGTTACTCTATCAATACTTACATTTTTGTATCATATTCAATAATATTCTTTTGGAAAGAGCAACCAATCTTTAAGTTTGAAAATAGACATAAGCAAAGTTAAGAATAAATTATTATACTATAGTATAATCACTCATAATATGAATTGTGAGGAATTAATTTAATTGGATACAAAAGAAATATAGTGAGGGGTGTCTTATCATTTGATTTGCATAATTATTTTTAAATTAATATGTTGAAAAGTGGCTATTGAGTATATCAAGTCGGTGGATGAATATCTCAATAAGTTATATATCTTCATGGATGGCTAACCTTTACAAATTTAACTACTAAGTACACTATTTTAAACCAATCAAGGATTTTTCTATGTAATAAACACACTTCACAAACATATTTTTTTTATGGAAATCCATCGCTTGCTCTAAAGATCTCATTTTGGCACAAGTTGGAAGGTTGTTGGTAAAGGTTGTAGAATTAGTGCTCCATGATATTACATTTCTTTGAGAAAAAGTTTTCAAAGAATTAATATGTGTTGTGTATGCTTCCAGATTTTGCATACATGTCTATCAAGGCACACACAATTATAACACTAAAAAAAATTAACTATGTTTTGATGAATGTTGATATCTTGTTCTAAAGATTTCATTTTTGCATAAGTTTGGAGGATGTTGACAAAGGTTATGGATTTATGCCTTAGATATATAAATTACATTTGATTAAAAATTTCCTAAGTATTTTTCATTAAACCCTTTTACAAATTTCCCTAAGGCCTTTCCTTAAAACCAATATTGTTACTTAAACTCTTCAACCACATAGCTTTTGTATAAGCATGTGTTATTGCTATATTTTATGCTTTAGTAGTTGATAAATAATTTTTTGGTTTCCTCTTGCTAATCCAACTTATTTCTCCTCCAAATATAGTAGTTGCATGCCTACATGTATACCTCCATTATTCAAGATCTCCAATCCAATGTGAATCAACAAATCCATGTACACTCAACACTCCACTCATCTAATTAATGTCATGCTAAATCAAGATAATTTTCAAAGCTCCCTTTAAGTACCTAGACACTATTTTTACATATGTCCAATGATCTTACCTTGGTTTCACCATCAAATTTCTTAGAGCTTCCACTATTTGGGAAATATCTATTTTTGTACATAACATCTCATACATGATAATTCCTACTACACTTGCATAGGAAGCCATCCTCATGCTAGCTAAATCCTCCATATATTTAGTACATTGAATAATCGTAAGACTATCTCAAGATACTTTCTCTAGTTTAGTTATAGTTTCTTTTCAATCCTATACATGTATATCTTCATCGTAAGAATATATTTTATAATATTATATTAATTCCTTGTATCATTCCAATGTTCCATCTTCTTTGGAATTCTCCTTGAACACCCATTATAGCCAATAAATTTCCTATCCTTAAGTAAATCAACTAAATTTCAAGTCAAGATTACATTATTTTAATACCATTGTTTCATTATCCATGATATTCTTTTGAAAAAAATCCTTGAAAGTGAGAGGATCTTGCATAAAACTTGGTCCATGCTATCAATACATATTAGAAAAAAATATACAACAAAAACCTAGTGGATTGTACCTTTTAGGTGATCTTTAATGCCTAGTAGACCTTTTCATAGATTGAGATGAAGAAATTATCACCAAATTTACACCTATTCTTTGTCAAAATTACCACCAAATGTGTCTTGTTCCTCTACCAAATTATTATATTCACTACCAATCAATAAGACCTTCTACCATATTATTTTTTACCAAGGTCTTTAAGCCTTTCTTACTCAAAAACCTAAGCTCAAATGCCACATTGTCTCTAATTCATATGTAGTAACATGAACTCAACTAGATAAATTTTATACATCCATATTATATAGAGTACCATGTATCACTCCCTTTGCAAGAATCAAATCACCTCTAGCTAATCTACACCCTTTTCCATCAAAACTAATATGAACTCCTATAACAACCAATTTAGACATAGACACAAGGTTTCTTTCCATACCTACTATATGGGGTACATCTATGAACTTGTATGTACACTCTACCATCAATGAAATAAACTTTCATCTTACCCTAACCAACAATATTCAATGAGCTATTATCACTAATAAGCACTTTTCCCTCATCACTTTTAGTATACTATATGTACCACTCTCTATGTGGTGTCATATGAAATAAAACACCCAATTCAATCAAATAATTTAATTATCTCCAACATTAGAAAATTCAAAATGATCACTACTATATTCATTAGTTTTAAAGGACTTATTACATAAGCCTTCATTCATCTTGGACTTGTGTTACTTCTTTATGTGACCTTTATTTCCATAATTCCAATATTTTACTTTAGACCTATTTAGAGACTTAGACATATCATTTCTCTTATAAATATTATCTCTTGTCTTCTTCTTACCTCTCTTCTCTCTTGACCTACCTCTAACTACAAGAGAATCAAAATATTTATTATCCATCAATATTTTTTAGTTTCTTCACTTAAAAATATGCTAATCATATTTTCCAATTTAAGTTTTTTTAACATTACTAATTGATATCAAAAGGTTATCCCATGAATTTGGTAAGAAACAAAGTAAAAGAATATATTTTTCCTCTTCATCCATATTTTCTCCTAAACCAATTCAAGAAAACTTAATATCATACTAAAAATATTTAAATGATCAATTACACAACCACCCTCCATGTACAAATCATTTATAACATTAAAAATAAATTTATTTACTATTTCATATTGGATTGATAAATCATACCTAATTTCTTTCATAGTCATTTTGATGTATCCTCTTGAAAGATATTCATTAACACAAATTTTGAAAGACATAATCACATTTTAATTTTAGATTCATATTTTAGTTTTAACCAATTCTCATCATTTATAGAAGAAGATTTTGTAGCCCACTAACCTCTCTCAACCATGAGATACCACATCTTCAACTTTCATGGTTTGAAGTTAGGACTATTGAATATGTCAATTTAAGACCTCATCATAGATTTAATCCTTCAAATATTTTTCTTGATTATAAACATACACCAACTATAAGATTCCAATTATTGTAGGTGTGTGCGTGTGAATTTCACCTATCTAAGATGCAAAAACTGAGGTATGCAAGGACCAAAAACACAAACAAAACACTCATGATTGGCCTAGTTTAATCTAAACAAAAACACAAGAAATTGGAATTGTTTTCCTTGTTTAGATCATTCCTTTGGTTGTCCCTTGATGATCGTTGATTTGTTTTCTCTCTCCTTGGAAAAATGGCATAAAACTTAATGCAAAATGGAGCTATGATGGTGAGGAATGCAATGGTGTTTGTGGTTATTGTGTAGGATGCAAGATATGAGCTCAAAGATGTAATAGTGGAGGTATGTGATTGGATGCAAAGTTGATGGATGCTTACTCAAAGTTATGTTTGATTGATTGTGGATGATTGTGTTGTTGCAAATGGGGCAATTTCCACCATTTTTAAGGGAAAGGCCTCTAAACAATGGAGGGCTCAGATTGAGCCAAGGTGGACAAGGTCAAGGGCTAGGGTGAGTTGTGGATTCACAAGCTCTCACATCTCGCCATGTGATAGATGATGTGGAAAGAGGAGATGAGGTGGACATGACATGGAGGTACTATATAGTACCTTGGGATTTGGACAAGATCTCCTCATAAAGGAGGTACTTGTCCACATGTGGGTGAAATGACATATTAGGAATTAAAAATTCCTCAAAAATACATTGAAAGGAGAAAAGTGAATTTAAAATTCACATGGGGAAGGGGTTACCTTCTCCAAATGGAGAAAGAATTTAAGGAATTTGTCTTAGGACAGATGCCATAAATGGCATGGTGATTAGGTTGACCTAATTGAGTGATTAGGTTGTGAAAATAGGTGACTAGCAAGGCTTAGGAGGGATTAGGAGCAAATGGAGAATTATGGAGGATGTGACCCTAATCGTGATTAGGATTGTGCACATCCTAATCAAAGATTAATTAAGCTAATCTGGATAAGAAGAAATTATGGAGGATGTGACATTTGGAGAGAGAATAATTTGAATTAAAATTTGATTTAATTCAAAAAGGCCAAGTTACCAAATTAAATAAATTGGAGTATTTATTCAATTTAGAGAGGAAAGAGGGGAAGGTATTTAATTAATTTATTAAATACCTTAGGGACATTAGGCTACAGGGTGATATTAATCAAATAATAAATTATTTAATTAATGTGGATAAAGGGTGTGCGATAGAAGAATACAAGGGTGAATTTGACCATATGGGGTGGTCAAATTCAGGTGTCTACAATAGGTTTACATAATCACATGTTCTATGGTTTTTATTCCAACAAAGTAGATGATGAGAGCCAATCATGTTTCATTTTATGTCATATTTCAGCCTATTTCCTGCACCTTCATACCCATTCCCATGTTCCATTTTCATTCCATATCTTACCATTTTACCATTTTATGTTGCATATGATTAAATATATAAGTGGTATTTAATATAGTTTTTGGATAAAATATGGATTGTCTTTACTAATAATCATTGTGATTTTAAGCCTTGGAAAATATATCTTGCAACATGCAGATTTCCTGCTATCGGCATATAGACTTCCTATCATGTTCTTGATAGGAACCTATACAACAACAAATAATTTCAGCAATTAATTTTATTTTAATAACTATGTATTGTGCTACTCTTATAGCACGAAATAGCATATAATATTTTTTGTTCTAACTAATAAAATTATGATAGACGAAGGAAAAACAAATGGCTATTTTGGCGGCACAACAAAATCCTATTTTTATGGCACAACAAAATCCTATTTTTTATGGCACAACAAATTCCTATTTTTATGGTTGGTTTTATTCCAACCCACAAGCCATAGATAGTGCCATAAAAGAGGACAAGAGAATAGGAGCAAATGGTGCCATAAAAGAAGACAAAAGAATAGGAGGAAATGCAACAAAATAGGTTGGCACAAAAATATGATTGGTGGTGTAGAAAAGCATATGCATAATATTAGAAAAATAATGCAACAAATTTACACGTAGAAATAAGAGGAAGGGTGTGAATAGTGAAACAACTTGTAATTTGTTTCACGCCTTATAAGGCAATGTAATAAGCTATAAAGAGGGTGAATTAGCATTTTAGAAGAAAGCATATAGAATTTTGCAACAAAGACTTTGTATCAAATTGTTAATGAATAAAATAATATTTCACATGATCAAGACAACAACATAAAAAGGATCTCATCCCATCTCACCTGCAAACCACGGAGCAAGGGCCCACTCCTTGGTCAAGCATGGTGACATTTATTTACTTTTACTGTTAATATTTTTGTGTGTTATTTATTTTCCATTTGATTTAAAACTTTATTTGTTGTGTAATTTGAATTTCAACATTTTAATTAAAACTTGGTTTGATAAAAGGTTTTATGATTTAAGTTTGTAATTTGATATTTCATTAAAGGTTGATTTTATTAAAGTTTGATTGCAGTACGTGTAATTTAGCAAAGTGTGTTTTATTTTCTATTGTAAATTGTTGCTATTATTATCACAGATTGTTGTTGTTACTGTACAGACTATTCCTGTCACAATTATTGTGCATGCTGTTACAATTCTTGTCATAGTTATTGTGCAGATTGTTCTTGTCACAATTAATGTGCAGTTAACAGTTTATGTTGTAGTTAACAGTTCCTGTCACAGTTAACAATTCCTGTCATAGTTAACAGTTTCTATTGCAGTTAATAGTTCCTGTCGCACTTTTGACAGAAAGACAAAATAAGAATTTTGGACCAGATTTTCACTAGGAAATTTATGTGTGTTCTAGCTACATTCATTCTCCCTTAATTCACTACTTTCCTCCCTTAGGTATACTGCCACAACACTTCTCGCAAGCTATGATCCCCGGGTTAACACTCTTAGACCAAGCTGAAATCTTTCTTATTCTTTACCCCAGTTTTGGCCTATTAGTAGATACCATCCGAACAACCAAATTGGCTTTGACACCATATTTGGAGAATTTCACTATTATTGTAAAGGACTAAAAAATAGAATAATAAATTATTAAGATCACGTATTCAATTAACAGTAAACAACATGTACCAAATCCAATTATCAACACATGAAAGAAATGGAATAGTGTGTAGTCACAAGATTACATTAGACACATATTTTACATGGGTAATTCTTGTGGGAGAAAATGGTCCACAACCAAAAGATATTCACAATTGTATTATATAAAATCAACACCATTTCGATACAACAAGGTATTTGGAAAACCTTTTATAGAGTCTCAATCAATAGCATGCCCTTCTATAATTGGTCAAGCATTTACACATTAACAATGTAAAAATATCTCTAATGTCTATTACAATGAGTTTGTAACATTTAGTAACCTTGGATTATTCACATAAACTATTATATATAGATATATTTATGGAAATACTAATTTTCCAAATGTATTAATGCATGAAATACTAGGATTCATGTATCCATATTTCAAACATACATGTCATTTTCATACCACACTTACCATAAACTATGATGTTTCCATGTGGATAATCTCCTTATAAATAGTGTTGCTACTTGGAAACAACTAAAATTGACATATCATTAATTACCTAATAACTTGACTATTTTTGTCTATAATTCATTGAATAAATCACTATTTATCCAATTAGTTATCCATTTCCAATCCTTTCATTAATTAATAATATTTTATTATTTAGTTATTAAAATCACTATTCACCTACAAAACATTGCTAGCATAAGTCATTTAACCATCCTTATTGTAAGAAAGCTAAGGTAGTGAAACAAATTCCTACACTAATCTTGAGAGGAGAATAATGCAAAACTTTATAAATCTTTAATAGTTATAGAAACTTAAACAAAAATAAACATAAATATCATGCATACCACAACATAGTGATTTACGTGGGGAAAACCCTTTCAGGATAAAAACCCCACACTCCAAAATCCACCCAATATATTATTTAGAAATAAAAAATATTACAACATACTTGTTGAGTAAGCTTCTCACAAGAGTATCACCAACCAAAGATCCAGAGACAATACGACCGCTATCAAAATCTCAAAATACATCACCATCTACAATCATAGTACAATTCCCTCATAAAATAGGGTTACCTTCTAGGGCAAGATAGGCCAGCAAAATATCCACTATTATATCTAAAACCTAATAATTAATGGTCTAGATATGCAATATATCATTTATTTAATGTATGTTAGCCATTTAGGAGTTTTTTTGAAAATTTTAACAAAAATACTGTTTACATGCATCTCACTCCTCCCCTCCACCCCGTGCTCCCATTGTATATTACACCTATCAATGTAAGTAGGATATATATATATATATATATTATCAACAATAAAATTGCAAGGTTGAGACACATTTTCCCAACAAATGCCCCACTTGTCAAACACCTTGTAAGAGCAACGAGAGGGATGAAACGTTGTCTCTTAATTGCTAGGGGTTGAAAGGCCCAAAGACTCTGAACACCATATGAAATTCTTTGTGCTCATAGGGTTAGTTAAAGAATCAAAAAAATTCATCAAAGTCTCCACCTTAACCAGTTTCACCCTACCATCTTTGACCATTTCTCGAACAAAATGATATTGTACATCAATTTGCTTGGTTCTGGCATAAAATGTTGGGTTCTTGGCTAGACATATTGTACTTTGATTGTCACTACACCTTTTTTTATTCCAATATCTAAATAGTCTCTTAATCTGAATGGCTTCTTTATAAGCATGAGTAGTTGCCATATACTTTGCTTTAGTAGTGAATAAAGCAACCACAACCTATAACATACTCATCTAACTAATTGTACCATCAAATAATGTAAACACACAAGCTCTAGTGGATTGTCTACTATTAATATCACCTACCCAGTCTAAATCCACATAACCATGAATATCAAGGGAAATATCCTCTTCAGTCATATTATTATGATAACACAAGGAATAATCTGAGGTACCATGCAAATATCTGAAGACTCTTTTAATTGCATCCTAGTGAACTCTACCAAGATTATACATATGTCTGGAAAGAACTCCCACTGCTTGGGTAATGTCTAGTCTAGTACAAACCATAGCATACATGAAACTTCAACTACACTCTAGTAAGGCACTATGCTCATGTCTTCCATTTTTTATGGAGATGTTGGAAAATCTGGAATAGATAAATTTGTTCCAACAAAAAAGGGAACATGCAATGGTCTACAATCCTGCATCCTAAATCTCTATAAAATTGAATTGAAATACTTTGGCCAAGCCAAAGCTTTCTATTCACTCTATCTCTTTTAATTTGCATCTCAAGAATATGTCTAGCTGCACCAAGGTCTTTCATTTCAAATTTAGTAGCAAGTTGAGATTTTAATCTTAAAATCACACCTTTCCCTTTTCCAATAAATAACATATCATCAACATATAATGCAATAAATAGGAAATGATCACCCTCAATTTTATAATAGACACAATAATCTGATTTAGAATGCTCAAATCCCAAACTCAAGACATATGTATCAAATTTTTGGTACCACATCCTAAGACTTCGTTTTAGGCCATATAAAGATTTATTCAATTTGAAAACCAATTTACTTTTACATTTCACCATGTAGTGCTCTAGTTGTGTCATATAAATATCCTCCAAGTCACCATAAAGGAAATCAGTTTTCACATTCATTTGCTCAACCTCTAGATCATAAGCAACAGTAATAGAAAGAAAAAATCTAATGGATGTCATTTTTGCAATAGGAAAAAATGTCTCACCATAATCAACACCCTCAACATTAGAAATTAACCTTTTGCAACCAGCCTTACTTTGTACTTCTCAATACTTCCATCTGAACCGATATTTTTCTTGAACACCCATTTGCAACCACCATATTTCTTTCCTTCAAGCAATGGTACAAGATCCCATGTATCATTCTTTCTCAAATATGCAATCTCTTCATCCATGGCAATATTATAGGACTCTACATCATTCATACCTAATGCCTCTTCTACAGATCTGGGTTCATCCATGTTAGTATTCAAAATGAAAATACATCTCCAATCATTAGGTGAATACCTTTTAGGTGGTTGTCTATGCCTTGTAGACCTATGAACAAGTTGAGCTAGAATTTCTTCCTCCTCTTCTGAAGATTCAGAGCTAGATGAGCTCTCCTAAACTTCTTGTTTATCCATGGGCCTCGCTTCAACTTTCTTAGGTGTAGAAATAAATTGAATCACATCTTCCTATTTACTTTGTTCTGGTTGCAATGTAACATAAGAAGACTTAGTTTCTCTAAAAATAACACTTCCACTATATATTAACTTCCATGCAACAGGATCCCAAAGCTTGTATCCTTTCACACCATAACTATATCTGATGAAGATACATTTCACAACCTTGTTATCCAACTTTGTTTGTTTCTCCTTTGACAAATGTGCATATGCCTTGCAACCAAAAACTCTAAGATGTCTTAATGAAGGCTTGCAACTCGACCATGCCTCTATAGGAATCTTATCAAAAAGAGCTAATGTAAGAGACCTGTTAATCAAGTAATAGGTAGTGGCAACAACTTTAACCCAAAAAAAAATTCTACGCCAACACCACTCAACATACTCCTAGCCTTCTCTATCAGTTTCCTATTCATTCTTTCTGCAACTCCATTTTATTTTTGAGAATACGAAGTTGTCTTTTGTTTACGAATGCCACAATCTTTACAAAATATATCAAAATAATTAGAGACAAAATCACCATCATTATCAATTCTTAAACATTTTTTTTTCCAATCTACAAATCAACCATTGCTTTAAATTATTTAAATCGACTGAAAACTTCAGATTTACTCTTTAGGAAATATACCCATGTCCTACAATAATCATGAATAAATGAAACATAATATGTGGATTTACAAATCGAATAAACATCTACAAGACTAAAAACATCAAAATGAATAAGATCCAATACACCACAAAATTTATGAGAGCTCAAGTAATATTGAACTCAGTTTTGTTTTCAATAAATACAATGCTCATAGAAATCAAATTCAATATTACAATCAGACAAACCTTCAACAAGATTTTTATTTTTCAAGGTCCTTAAACCCTTTTCTCTAATGTGGCCAAGTCTTTGGTGCCATAACATAGTTTTCTCTTCAGGTAACTTTGATTCAAAAGAAAGAGCACCCTTGGGTACCCAAAATCCATGACCATTTGTTGAAGGTGAAACCCTCACCTCTTCTCATAGACTTAATTTTCATAGAAGTACTATTGTGCATGCATCATGCTTATATAATGTGCCATATCTGACACCTCTAGCAATCACCATAGCACCTCTAACCATCTTACATCCTACATCAAAAAATAATACCTGCAAACCCACATCTATTAGTTTTCTCACAAATAATAGATTCTATGTGAATCCAAGGATATGCAACACACCATTAATCCTTTTATTATACCATTAGGAAAATTGATTTTAACTTTACCACGACCAACAATAATTAAATAAGAATCATTACCCAAGTACACCTTACCTCCATCAAATTCTTCATATTCAGAAAACCAATCTCTATAAAAGGTCATATGGAAAGATGCACTTGAGTCAATTAACCATGCATCATTACCTGCATGAGTTTCCAAAGGTGAAATCAATGTGTCGTCATCTCCCTTCTCAGACTAAAAAGAATTAGAATCAAATCTCTTCTTTTTCTTCTTCTTTTCATCTTTGCATTCCTTATGAACATGTCCAGGCTTACCATAGTTTCAACAAATAACTTTGGACTTTCCAAGAGATTTAGATCTCCCCTTGGGATTGGATTTGTCATGTTTCTCATTTTTATTTCCTTTTTCCTTAGATATTACACAAAAAATTTGGGCCTCCTTGGAAGTGATGGATACCTTCCTCCCCATCTCTTTAGAAAGAAAAGAACCTGTCATATCTTTAGTCTTCAAAATAACAAATTTACTCCCAATAGCCATAAAAAGAGAATCCCATGAAACAGACAAAGACCAAAGAAATATCTAACATTTCTCCTCCTCATCCATTTTAACACCAACTGATACCAATTGAGCCGCTAGTTGACATATTAAATGCTTCCAGGTGGTCTGTGATTCATCCACCCTCTTCCATTCTCAATTAATATAATTTCTTCCTCAAGAAAATCTTGTTCACTAAATATTTAGCTTGATACATCTCACCAAGATTCTTCCATAGTTTCTGTGTAGAGGTCTCCTCATGGGCATTGATTAAAATAGAGTCTTCCAAGCATAATCTGATTAGAACCTTGGCTTTACAATCCATAACATAATATTGAGAAACCAAAGTAGGGTCTATAGGCCTTGAAACATTCTCATCAACAACATCCCATAGATATCAATCTATAAAAAAAATTCCATCTTTAGCTTCCACATCTCAAAATTATTTCCAAAAAAATTATCCACCTCTATTCTCCCTGATGAACTTGCCATTTGAAAATTCTTGCAACAAGATCACAAAGTATTTCTGCACAAGCTCCCACTCAAATCTAGATTAGTTCAAAAAACCCAACAAACCACAATTGAAACTAAAGGGAATCAAGCTTTAATACCACTTGTAAGGAAGCTAAGGTAGCAAAACAACTTCCTACACTAATCTTGAGAGGAGAATAATGCAAAACTTTATAGATCTTTAACAGTTACAAAAAATTTACAAAAATAAACATAAATATCATGCTTACCACAACACAATGATTTACATGGGGAAAACCTTTTTGGGAAAAAATCTCCACACTCCAAAATCCCCCCAATATATTATTCAAAAATCACAAAGATTACAATATGCTTGCAAAGCAAGCTTCTCACAAAAGTATCACCAACCAGAGATCCATAGACAATACATCATCGTCTACAATTTTAGTAAAATGCCCTCGTAAAATAGGGTTACCTTCTAGGGAAAGACATGCCAACAAAATATCCACCATTAGATCTAAAACCTAATAATTAACGGTCTAGATTTATAATATATCATTTATTTAATGTATGTCAATCATTTAGGAGTTTTTTTTCAAAGTTAACAAGAAATTATTTACATGCATCCCAATCCTCCCCTCCACCCTATGCTCCCATTCTATATTACACCTATTGATGTAACTAGGATATATATATATATATAAACATATCCTATCGTCAATAAACTTTATATAATTACAAGGTTAAGACACATTTTCCCAACACTTCTAATGTCCATCTTAGGTAAATAAATTTAAATATTTATTTATCTCATCCTTGCATCCTCATCCCAAAATATAAATAACTAGCACTTGCACCCCAATAAGGTGCAATACTTACGCCGATAGGCTGAACCCACATTATTTACGACCGTGAAAAGCAGTGGATGACGTGAAGAAAACAATGATCTATCTCACCTATCCCTCTCTACCGCTCCCTCCCTGCCTCCTTCCTCTCTCTCTCTTGCTCTCTCCTTCCCTCTCTATTTCTCTCTATATCACATATCCCTCTCTACCTATCCCTCCCTCCATCCCACCTATTTATCTCTCACTCTCTCCTTCCCTCTCTACTTCTCTCCCTCTCTCACTTATTCCTCCATACCTCTCTCTCCTTCCCCCTCTAATTCTCTATAACTCCCCTATCCCTCTCTACCTCTCCCTCCCTCCCTTCCTCTCTCTCACTCTCTCTTTCATTCTCTATTTCTTTATATCCCGCCTCTCTCTCCCTCCCTATATCTATCTCACTTATCCCTCTCTACCTCCCTCCATCCCTTTACCCTCCTCTCTCTCTTTCTCTATTCTTCCCCCTCTACTTCTTTACCCTCCTCTCTCTCTCTTTCTCTATTCTTCCCTCTCTACTTCTTTACCCTCCTCTCTCTTTCTCTATCTCACCTATCCCTCTCTACCTCTCTCTCCCTCCCTCTCCCCTTCTCTCTCCCTCTTGCTCTCTCCTTCCCTCTCTATTTCTCTCTATATCACATATCCCTCTCTACCTGTCCCTCCCTCCATCCCACCTATTTCTCTCTCTCTCTCTCTCTCCTTCCCTCTCTACTTCTCTCCCTCTCTCACTTATTCCTCTCTACCTATCTCTCCTTCCCCCTCTAATTCTCTATATCTCCCCTATCCCTCTCTACCTCTCCCTCCCTCCCTCTCTCTCTCTCTTTGGCTCTTTCTTTCCTTCTCTACTTCTTTCTATCCCACCTCTCTCTCCCTCCCTATCTCTATCTCACTTATCCCTCTCTACCTTCCTCTGTCCCTTTACCCTCCTCTCTCTCTCTTTCTCTATCCTTCCCTCTCTACTTCTTTTCCCTCCTCTCTCTCTATTTCTCCACCCTTCCCTCTCTACTTCTTTACCCTCCTCTCCAATTCATTCCAAAAACAACACTTCCTATACAACTTTAGTTTTTCATTTTCCTATTTGTTTATTGTTTGGATTTTATAACAAAGAACATATTTTAATTTTATTAAAAATTTATTATTTATATTATTTATTTTATTTAAAAAATATTTTTTATTTTATTTATTATATAAATTATTTTATGTTTTCTATTTATTATATAGTTTTATTTATTTTTATTTATTACATAAATTATTATTATATAGATTATTATATAGATTATTATATAAATTATTTTATTTATTATATAAATTACTATTTTTTAATTTATTATATAAATTATTATTTATTTTATTTATTATATAGATTATTTTATTTATTATATAAACTATTTATATTTATTCCACATGTTTATTCTTCCATAAGAATAAAGTAACATATCTATGTTGGCTGAGAGGGACATAAATTTAAAAATTAGATATGAAAACCTCTTTCCACAAAATGCGTGAACCAACAAAAGAATAATGATTAAAAGCAATCCATTGGTCAATATTTATTTGTTTTTATTTATTTAAACATTTATCTTGGCACGCATAATTACGAATATTAAAAAAAAACACATGATTGGTGGTAAATGCAAGAATTAATCACCAAATTAAATTTGATCGAATGCAATATTACCTACCATGGGCAACAATTAAGAAGCTATAATTTGCGAAGCATAGGTAGCGTATTCCACTATCTAAGGAAATATTTTAAGATTTACTACGGATTCCAGCTGACGAAATATTCTCGTTTGAACTCGTGATCTCAGCTACCACTCAACAACGAGTTTTTTGCTATGCACCCTCCTCTTTGTTGTAAAGTTCGTGGGGTTCCCGTCGGGGTCAGATTGCTGGAGATCCCGGTGGGCTCTCCCCACGTAAATAACCTATCGGCTAAATATCATATTTTTTTTTTTTCTATTTTATTCACTTTCAAAATCAATTAGCCCCTCAATCGCCTCCTAACACAACCAGATCCTTTATTTATTCCATAAAATTCGGGCCATATCCTCTAAGGTGTACAAAGGAATGGGTCCTTTGTACACAAGAATTTGGCCCTTATACATGCAACATGGGATTTTATATAAGTTACATGGGTCAAAGTATTTTCTCATCACTCAAGTTATATATTATATTATATTATAATAATATTATATTATATTATAATACATATTTTATTTTATTTTTCAAAATTTCATTAAATTTAGAAATTTGTGAATTCATTCCATTCAATAATAGGAGACATGGAAAATATAATAATGCTTTTGATATTTGTAATAACTATTATAAAAGAGAGATTTTACAAATATTTGTACATGATGAACCTGAGACCCTCAACACATTCCCCACACGGAGCTATATTAGAAGTGCAGATGAAATCTCAATTAGTGCTCAAGAATTTATCAAAATCCTACGTATCATTCCCCCTTACCCCAGACCTATACAAACTCAAAGCCATCTTAGCAGTCTCATCGTTTACAACATCACTAACATCCAAAAAATTACCCACAAAATTACACTCAAGTGATATAGGGATGCCTTCCAAAACAGGCATAACTGTGTCTCTGTTGGCCAAAGAAACCAAGTGTCTAGTAAAATGAATGCTCCACTAGTGGGAGCCTATTATCTAAACTGTTTCCATACAGAAACACTCATATACCATGCCATTGTGGACATGACCACCCGCTTAATTTGACAAACCAAAGATTTGTATTACAACATCCCTTGTAGCTTCTTCACATAGGCTAAACAATCTTCCAACTTGTTCTTTACATAAATCTTGAAGGCGCTTGCACATAACACCTAAGTGAAGATCCATTTTGGTGCCCCTTAAACCTCATTCCCTCCTTATTTATGCTATGTTGAAGCTACCTCGACAAGCTAGCTAGTACAAAACAACAAATCATTTTGTGTGAAAGGCAATGGATTTGCTATGGACGTTGGGCAAAAAAAATCTTTGGATTGTTCATATCTGTTAAAATTTGAAAAGTGCTCATGCTTCTCCCTCCTATCCTAAATAATGCTAACAACCCTTCTATGTTTGTAGTAGCACTAATTTTTAGTACCTTCACATACTCCATTTGTGAAGGTACCTAAACATGCATCTTTATCAGCCTCAAGAATAGTTGCGTGATTGGATGAGAACGAGGTCAACACAAAACTAGAAATTATCCAAGATTCACCATCGCTGCTCCACAATAATGTGCATATTCACCATCACTGCCCCAATATAATGTGCATATACACCACAGTGATGATTGAACAACATAACCAACCACCAATACCACATGGTTTCAATGTTGATCCTGTGATCAATCTTCTCAGTATCGAGTCTTTCCATGTCGAGTAGTGATGTTGATTGACAAGGTGTTAGGTACCAATAATTTTCACCACCCTTTTCTTACCTTATAGTCATGCAACAATGGTGATTGATAGGGTGTTAGGTATTGAGAATTGCCACTACCATTTTATTACCTTATAGTTGAGCAACAATGGTTATTGACAAGGTGTTGGGTACCAAACATTTCCACCACCATTTCCTTGTAATGATAGTGAATTATCCAACACCTTGTATACCTTCCACCCTAGTGTTTCTCTCCTCACACACCTGCCCAATTTCTAGTTTGGCATGACCTCATTTTTTTAACTTCACAACACACACACATGATTTAACTTTACAAAACACATACATACTTTTAAATTAACAAAACATGTATGTGTTTTATTTAGTTTTGATTTTTAACGATGCATTTACCTTTACTAAATATGTAAATAATTTTAACTTTGAAAATCCGTACATGTTTTATTTAGTTTCGAGTTTTAACGATGCATTGATTTTAACTTAACAAAACATGTACGTGTTTTTATTAGTTGACACTTAGAATGGTGGATCTACCTTTACAAAACATGTACATGATTTTAAATTAACAAAACATGTACATGTTTTTCCTAGTTCTATGATGGACTTAACTTACCAAACCCTATGCACTTAACCCTAACACCTATACACTTAACTATAAAATATATACCCATAAACTTAAACCTTAGATACCCCATACCATCAACCCTAAACTCTACACTATCCCTAGGTGTAAATCCTATACACTCTACCCTAGACCTTATACCTTTAGCCTCAAGGTTCCTATACCCTCAAACCTAAACCTTATCACTCAATCTTATACTCTCAACCCTAAAACCTATAGAGAGAGGATATATCTACATAGGGAGGGAGGGAGAGGTAGATAAGGAGGGATGAGGGGAGAGGTAGGAAAGGGAGGTATATAGAAATATGAGATAGAGAGAGAGGTAGATCGTGCAAAGAGAGAGACGTTAGATAAAGAGAGGTAGATATAGGGAACTAAAACCAATAGGTTAAAACCTTAACCATATACTCAATCATATACCCTATACCATAAACCTTATCATCCCACAACCCTAGGAACTAAAGCTAATAGGTTAAAACCTTAACCATATAATAAACCCTAAACCCTATACCCTCAACCATAAACCTTGTACCCTAAACCCTAAACCCTAAACCTTATCCCTCAACCATAGGCCCTAAAGCCTATAAGCTAAACCCTCAACCCTATACCATATACCCTCCTAACCATAAACCCTATCCTTCAACCTTGGGCCCTAAGGCATATAAAATAAACCTTTAACCATATACACTCAAATCTAAACCCTATATCATATACCCTCAAACTTAAACCATATCCCTCAATCCTAGGTCCTAAAGCCTATAGGATGAATCGTTTATCCCCCATACACTCAATCTTAAATGTCATACCCTCAACCCTTTACCTTATATCATATACTCTCAACCTTAAACCCTACACTCAGCTCTAGGTTGTAAACCCTATATCCATAACCTTAAACCCTAGATACCATATATCATCAACCCTAAACCTTATCCCTCAACCCTAAACCCTACACTCAGCCCTAGGTTGTAAAGCATATACACTCTACCATAGAACTTATACCTTCAATCATCAAGGTTCCTATACCCTTAAACATAAACCTTATAACTCAATCTTATACTCTCAACCATAAACCCTATAGAGAGAGGAGAGATCTACGTAGGGAGGGAGGGAGACGTAGGAATGGGAGATAGATAGAAATTTGAGATAGAGAGAGAGGTATATAGTGCAAAGAGAGAGGTTAGATATAGATAGGTAGATATAGGGAATTAAAGACAATAGGTTAAACCCTTAATCATATACTCAACCTTATACCCTATACCCTCAACCCTAAACCTTATACCCTATACCCTCAACTTTATACCCTATCCCTCAACCCTAGGCCTTAAAGCCTAAACCATCAACCCTATACCATATACCCTCCTAAAACTAAATCCTATCCCTTAACCTTGGGCTCTAGGGACTATATAATAAACCCTCAACCATATACACTCAACCCTAAACCCTATATCATATACCCTAAACCCTAAACCATATCCCCCACCCCAAGCCTTAAATCCTATAGTCAATACCTGATACACTCGATCCTAAATGTTATACACTCAACCCTATACCTTATATAATATACCCTCATCCCTAAACCCTACACTTATTACTAGGTCATAAAGCATATACCCATAATCTTAAACCATAGATACCCTATATCGTCAACCCTAAACCTTATCCCTCAGCCCTAAACCCTACACTTAGCCCTAGGATATAAAGCCTATACACTCTACCCTATACCTATACATTCAACCTTAAAGGTTCCTATACCCTTAAACCTAAACCTTATAACTCAATCTTATAACCTCAACCCTAAACAATATAGAGAGAGGATATATCTACATAGGGATGGAGATAGAGGTAGATAATGAGGAATGGGGGGAGAGGTAGAAAGGGGAGATAGATAGAAAGTTGAGATAGAGAGAGAGATAGATAGTTTAGAGAGGGGTTAGACAAAGAGAGGTATATCCAGGGAATTAAATCCAATAGGTTAAACCCTTAACCATATACTCAACCATATAACCTATACCATAAACCTTATCCCTCAACTGTAGGAACTAAATCCAATAGGTTAAACCATTAACCATAACTCAACCCTCAACCCCATACCCTCAACCCTAAAAGTTATACCATATACACTCAAACCAAAACCCTATCCCTCAACCCTAGGCCCTAAAGCTTATAGGCTAAACCCTCAACCCTATACTATATACCCTCTTGACCCTAAACCCTATCTCTCAACCTTGGTCCCTAAGGCCTATATAATAAACCCTCAACTATATACACTCAACCCTAAAAATTATATCATATACCCTCAATCCTAGGCCCTAAAGCCTATAGGATGAACCTTCAATTCCCCATACACTTGATCCTAAAATTTATACCCTCAACCCTATACCTTATATCATATACCCTAAACCCTAAACCCTACACTCAACTCTAGGTTGTAAACCCTATACACTCTACCCTAAACTAAGTACCTTCAACCCTCAAGGTTCCTATACCTTATATATTTTGGTCATTAGGCTCTCGTACTTGTGTTCGCAAGTCATCAAGATGCTTCCTACAACAAAATTTGCTAGCCCCCTAAAATTCTAATTATCCCTTATCAAAGGAATCCTAGGATCTATCCCATATATCTTTGGTCTTCACAGGATATATTGATCCTCATATCAGACCACATCAACCCATCTATCATCTTAATGGCAAAGGATATTTGAGATATCTTTTTTATTTTTGGGGTGCTTTCAAATTTTTGTTTCTAAGCTTCTTACTCTACCTACTCGAGGCGTCTATGATCCATCTTATCATGGTGTACTTTGACTGGTAGAAATAGGGGCATGCCTTAGATTTTGGTGATCATGTTTTCCTGGTTGTCTAGTGTTGTACCCACCATGATTTATAGTTATCTTGTGTTACACTAGGGAATTCTCTTGTGATTGTGGCTTTTCAACATTGACCCCTCCAAATCCCTTCATTACTTTGTAGGATGTTGGAGCAACCTATGTGTTTTTTGTGTTATTCTTATGCATGTGATACACAGTCACCTTGGTTCCTCATACCCTGGTGCATAGTATCACATGCATTATCAATTTAAGTACTCTCTACATTGTAGTTCAATTATTGCATTCCAAATACACCTAATCCCATACCATCCCTTATTTCTCATCACCATAATTTTTGTATTTCTTGATCATGGATTATATTTGCACATTCATTCTCTATTTATTCCATATGTCTCTACACTCAATGTATTAAGATGGTTGTATGGTCTTCATTTTCATCTAACTCATCATTGTATTTTGTCTTAAATCTCTAGATTTCTTATTCTAAGCATTTCATCATCATTGCATTTTCATCTAAGTGTTTATATTTTTTATTTCAAGAGAGGAAAAGAAATAGGTATATGTGAGATAGAGAGAGATGGAGAGAAGAGAGGAGGATATGTGAGACTCAAACTTAAACTCTATACCCATAACCCCAAACCCCATACAGTAAGTTCCCTAAACCTTATCCCTCAACCCTAGGAACTCAAGCTAATAGGTTAAACCCTAGACCATTTAATCAACCCTATACCCTAGTGGATAGAAACCATTATTTTAGGTAGGCTTGCTTCATGCTCTGAAGAGATGATTTTACATACCACTTATGGCACGGGCCTATAGTCATACTTGGCAAGTAACTTCTCAAAAGTAAATTTTGATCCACCACTTTCAAAGAATGTTTTTGGATAAAAGGGTAGCTTCTAAAAAAATTTGGCTCTTAGTAATGTTTTGGGGATATTATTTTCAAGCCCTTATACATGTGAAATTTTTCTCAATTAAGAGACCTCCTAGCCCTTGCGAGTTTTTATGCGTCATGAGGATACTAAGAATACATCGATATAGGCCAGTAGCACCTGACAGGATGATGAACTTTCCTCACACCCACAATTTATTTGTATAGTGTTCCAAAATGAAAGTACTACTTGGGTCACCTATGAGCTCTCTAGCCAAACATTGAATGCACATAATACACTTCATAGCAGTTTGATTATTTTTAAGCACCTCGAGTGGTGCTATCCCCAAAAATATGTGAATAAAGCATAACAACTTGTTATTTTTAATTGCACTAATATGAACTATTCTAGATATCAGTCACTTAAGATAGCAATGGTGCAAGATAGAAAGAAAAATTTGTTCATTTTTAAACCTAAATCTGAGTGTTTCTAAGAAATTAATCCTGGTCTTACTTGGTCAACAAAAGAAAACACGAGTGTGCATCAACAAAAGGAAATTGTTTTGTGTTATTCTTTTTATACACCAAAATCAAGATTCCTAATTATGAAAACTTGGAAGGATTTCATTTTTAGAGCATCCAAATTGAAGTGTTTTTTGTTCTTTTTATGCACCAAATGAAAATTCCTACTTTATAATTTTTTTGAAATGGTTCATGTCAAGATCTAGATTGATTAGTCGTGAATTAGATTGATTAGTCAGGATTTAGATGACTTAGTTAGGAAATATATGGTTATCAACAATTAGATCGGACAATTTTCAACAAATCATAATTTGGGTTCAATCAAAGTGGCTGGTGATAATTAATTAGGATATTTTGGAGGCGCTATAAAACTGGTGCCGGACTTTTGCAAACAAAAGCAGGATTAGTCTGATTTTGATTTTGATGCACCTTGAATACAAATAGTTTGACGAATTATCCAAATTCTTGAGTGGTAGCTGAGTTCAATAGGAATAGGTGATATTTTAGTGACGTAATTACAATAGGTAGTTATTTAATCAACTGGTACGAAAACAGTTGATTAGAATTTTACGACTAAATACGGATTTATTTTAATTTGTCAAAAATGATTAGGTATTCTGGAAAATAATTAGCACGCCATTTTATTTGAATTAATGTAGAGTGAGAGAGATTATATTCTCAATGCCATTGATACAAGTTCTGTTGCTCTTTTAGGCGTAATGAAGTGCAGCATAGTCAATTTTAAATGTCTATAGGGCTTCCATTAATTTCAGAATTATTGTTCATTTCTTTAGGTCCAAAGTCATTAATGTCCTAGCTGGGGTGTTAAGGTTTTGGATGGGTGCTACTCATTGTCAAGGTGCTGGATGCTGGTTTGCTCATATATGTGGTTTCATCATTCAATATTGAAGGTATTAATGATGCTTGCCTGATATGTCAAGGATTGAGAAAAATTGTAAAATACAAGAGAAACAACCCAATGGAGCTGAAGAAGGTCGAATATGGAAAGCCAGAGGTTGAATGATCCGAAGGCACGCTCAAAGGGCCTATTGCTGAATCTTTCTATAGTGTTTGAAAATTTTAGAGGTTCAGATCAAGATTGCATATGGAAGTTATGAAGATCTATGTGCCATCCATTTCTCGAGATGGTGTTATTGGATGAAGTAGATGAAATTCTAGTAATTTCATGTGTTGCACATGTACCCATGACATTAATGGATGAGTCTAGATCATAATCTATCCTTGTTGTACGTTCGCATTGATCGAAGTGTTCATGATCAAATATTTTTCCAATGTGTGCTCAAGTTTTCATGTTCTTGGCC
>CM021103.1:589082866-589140212 GCA_007115665.2 Sequoiadendron giganteum | reverse complement strand
GGATGATTCCAGATCATGCTCTATCATTTTTTTACATCCACATTGATTGGAGTGTTCGTGATCAGATATTTTTCCAATGTGTGCCCGAGTTTTCATGTTCTTGGACGACATGATGGTGTTAGCATGTTGCGGATCCATGAGGATTAATATTTTATTGTTTGGCATGTTTGGAGGTGTTTGTTTGGGTCCTCACTATGTTGTGACCAACTTGTGTTGGTGCGCATTGAAATTTATTCATTTATTAAGGTCGACAGTTGTAATTTATTCTTTATTTGAGGCCGACTGAATAGTGGATGTAAATATGTGTAGTGGATATATATATGAGATTGTTTTCCTCATTTAGAAGTAGTGCTCAAGTGTAAAAGTGATGTACATGTGAGAATAAAGGTTAGATCATTCAAAGCAGAGTGTGGAAGAGTTTGTAGAAGTTTTGTGCGCCTAACGGGAACTATAATCAGGCTTTTGCAAAAGCCAATTTCTCAGTTCAACTTCATCAAAAGGATTTAATCTGATTACTCTATGTAAGGTAGTGAGCCTTCCCTTTGAGAAATGTACTCTAGGTAGTGCACCTGAGTGCAAGTGCATTCATTTTTATTCTTCACTATACTTCTAACAGGGTATAATCTTGTGGACTAACATCCAGCATGGTTTTTCCCCTAACAGGGTTTCCACGTATAAAATCTTGGTGTTCATTGTCTTTGATGTGTTGTTGATTTAATGCTTGCACTGTTAATTATCAGATCTATAATCTAAGGTTGATTAATGTTGTATAAGTTTGATTTTGGAAACAACTGATTCACCTCCCCTCTCAGTTGTCTATCCTTGTTTTTCCAATAATTGGTATCAGAGCCAGGTTTCTCTGAAGCAGCCTAACAACTTGAGGTTATCCGAGATGGCATTATACAAGAAATATAGTCCTAGATTCAATGATACAAACTAGTCTCTATGGAAATTCAGGATGGAGTGTCATTTGAAGTGCATTGGTGAACCCTTCTGGAAGATGACACAAAGTGCATATACTATTCCTTAGAATGGTCATTCCTTTGAAGATGAAATCAAGAAAGCATAAATTAATACCAGGGTAGTAGAAACATTGGTGAGTGCTTTGATAGATTCAAAGATGAAAAATGTGATAGGATTGAAGAATGCATACCAGATCTGGAAAAATTTGGAAACATTGTATGAAGGAGATACACTAGTGAAAAGTGCTAAGCTACAAAGTCTAAAAGGAAAATGGGAGAGCCTAAAGATGAGTGAAGATGAAAACATATTTTCCTTCTCACAAAAGAAATGAATTAGTGATGGACATTATATGTGCTAGTGGAACTTTGGATGAAGATGAAAACTTATTTTCCTTCTCACAAAAGAAATGAATTAGTGATGGACATTATATGTGCTAGCGGAACTTTGGATGAAGATGAAATTGTGGCTTAGATACTTAGATTTGTGCCCCCTTCCTACAAGAAAAAAGCTCATGCTATTGATGAACTCAAGACAGTGACAAATATTACAAGAGACATGCAAATTGGAAAACTTGTTGCATTTGAATTGAGTGAATTTGGTGAGTCTTCTCCTAAGACTTAATCTACCTTCAATGCTACTGTATCCGGGAAAAGCAAGAAGAGATATGATTCAGGAGAAAGTTCCAAGAGAACATTCAAGCATGAAGATGAGATGAAGTAGATTGAAGATGAAGAAAAGGAATTGGAAGAATTGGAAGCATTGATTGTGAAAAAAAAATCAATAGGTCATGGTAAGTACAAAGTAAACTTACCTATTAATTTTTTTTCTTGCAGTAAGATAGGTCATTTTGCATCTAGATGTCCTGAAAGAGTTTCAAAGTACAAACCTGAGAACACTAGATTTGAAAGGAAGTGCTATTATGTTGAAGAAGGTGTAACTAATGAAGAATCTGATAAAGAAATTGGAAATGAAGATGAATGGGTATTTATTGGGCTATCAAAGAAAATGGTCAGGTGTCCATTGAATCTGCTAGTAATGTGAATGGTGAGAAAGCTCTTTCAACAAAAATTGAAGAAAATGATGAGTGGGTAATTGACAGGGGATGCTCACATCATATGACTGGTGACAAAAACAAATTTGTAAGCTAGGAAAAATATGATGGTGGTGTTGTGAGGTTCGGAGACAACACTTCTGGTGTGATTCATGGAAGAGGCACTATTTCTTTTGGTGGTAAGCACAATACTGATGATGTTATTTATGGAGAAGGCTTAAAGCATAACTTGTTGAGTGTTGGAAAGATGGTAGACAAGGGTTACCATCTTTAGTTCAAGGATGGTAAGTTTAGAATAATGGGAAGTTTTGGAAATATGATTGCTTCAGGAACAAAGACAAAAGGTAATATCTTTCATTTGAGTGCTACTAGTGAAAGTTGTTTGATTGCTCAAATTGATGTAAGCTAGTTATGGCATAGGAGTTTGTGTCATGTGAACTTTGATAACATTGTCAAGATAAGCTCTACTCAAGCAATTAGAGATCTGACTAAGTTAGTGAAGCCTACTAACACCATGTGCAAGGAATGTTAGATGGGAAATCAAACAAGAAATTCTTTCTGGAGCAAACAATATAGCTCTAATGGAGTACTGGTTTTGATATATACTAACCTATGTGGTCCATCCAAAATTAGATGCCTACAAGGTGAAAGGTATTTTATGTTGCTCATTGATGATTATTCTATAATGATATGGGTTGCTTTATTAAGAGAAAAACATGAAGCATTAGAAAAGTTCAAAAGTTTCAAAGCTATGGAAGAGAATGAGATAGGTCAAAAGATCAAATATCTAAGGTCAGAAAGAGGTGGTGAATTCAATTCATTGGAATTTAATTCTTTTTTTGAAGAGCATGGAATCTAAAGACAACTATTTGCTCCTCGGACCCCTCAACAAAATGGAGTTGTTGAAAGAAAGAACAAAACAGTTCTAGGCATTGCTAGAACCATGATGCTAGAAGAAAATGTTCCTCATTTCTACTGGAGAGAAATTGTAAGTACTGTTGTGTACACCGTTAACAGAGTGAATGTCAACACTAATTCTGGTAAGACAACTATGGTTTGGTTATAAGCCTACCGTTAAGTATTTCAAAATATTTGGAAGCAAATGCTACATTGAGAGAGATGATGGTATAGGCAAGTTTGATGCTAGAAGTGATGAAGGAATATTTATAGGATACTCTACTAAAAGAAAATCTTACCCATGCTTTAATAAAATATTGAAGAAAATGGTTGAAAGTGCAAATGTCAAAGTTGATGAATATATTGGTAAACCATACAAATCTAGTGGTTATGATTCAGATGATCAACATGATAATGGTAACAATGGAAGCAATGTTTAGGCACAAAATCAACTTCAAATTGTTTTGGTGAACCAAGGGAATCAAGAAGCATAAACTAGAAGAAGTGCAGAAGAAAGAACACAAGAACAAGAGGTAAGAGAAAATATCAAAACTCCTAAGTATGTAAGGCGAAATAATTATGATAGTCATATCATAGGAGACAAGAGAAAAGATGTGCAAACTAGAAGAAGAATTCTAGAAGAGTATTGTCTAATCTCTAAAGCTAAGCCTATAAATATCAGTGAAGCATGCAAGGATGAACATTGGATGGAAGCCATGAAAGAAGAACTAATGCAGATACAAAAAAAAGATACATGGGATCTTGATCCTAGACCTCAGAATAAAAATGTGATTGGAACCAAGTGGGTGTTCTAGAATAAACTGAATGAACAAGGTGACGTGGTCAGAAACAAAGAAAGATTGGTTTGCAAAGGATACTCATAGATGGAAGGTATTGATTTTGAAGAAACTTTTTCTCATGTTGCTAGAATTGAAGCTATAATATTATTTCTTGCTTATGCTACTTTCAAGAATTACAAAGTTTATCAGATGGATGTAAAGTTAGCATTTATGAATGGTGAAATAGAAGAACAAGTTTATGTTGAACAACTAGATGGGTTTCAGTTGATTGATGAAAAGGACATGGTATGACGATTGAAGAAAGCTCTATATGGACTTAAGCAAGCTCCTAGAGCTTGGCATGCTAGATTGGATAAATACTTGATGAAACTTGGTTTCAATAAATGTACTGCTAACAACAATCTATATTTCAAGTTGGATCAGAACAAAGAACTGATCATTGAAGTCTTTGTTGATGATATTATTTTTAAAGGTGATGATGATTTGTCTATGAAGTTTGTCGATGAAATGAAAAGTGAATTTGAAATGTCAATGATAGGAGAGCTGAAATTATTTTTAGGATTGCAAATCACTTAGATAGATGATGGAATTTTTGTATCTCGGTTCAAGTATGTGAAAGAGTCACTGAAAAAGTTTGGCATGGAAGATTCAAAGCCAATTGGTACACCTATGGTGACCAGATGCAAACTTACATAGAATGATGATTATCCTAAAGAAAACCAGACAAGATACAGGTCAATGATTGGTGGATTAATCTACTTGACTCAGATTAGGCCAGATATAATGAATGTTGTGTGCATGGTTGCTAGATTTCAAGCTGATCCTAAAGAGTCTCATGTGACTGATGTGAAAAGCTTTTTCAGATACCTGAAAGGGATAGTTAATCTTGGTGTTTGGTATCCTAAGGATGATGATCTTATCCTAAGTAATGTTACTGATGTTGATTGTTCAGGAGATGTAGATGATAGGAAGAGTACCAGTGGTGGTGCATTCTTCTTAGGAAAGAAGTTGGTATCTTGGCTAGGAAAAAAATAGAACTCGGTTTCATTATCTACTGGCAAGGCATAATACATTATTGTTGCAAACAATTGTACCCAAGTATTTTGGATGAAGAAAATGTTGAGAGATGTCAGAATTGAGTATGAAGAACCCATTTCCATATTCTATGACAGTTCAAGTGCCATTAACATTTCTAAGAATCTAGTGTTGCATTCAAAGGCAAAGCATATATCCATCAATTATCACTTCTTGAGAGACAAAGTAAGTGAAAAAGAAGTTAGATTGGAGTACATTGCTACCAAAGAGAAAATTGTAGATATCTTTACCAAGCCATTGCCTTAGGATAATTTTGAGTACCTTAGAGGCAAGATAGGGGTGATTTCCCCTCTTGATCAAAACTAAGATGCATGAATTTGCATCAGTTCATGAATTCATAGCCATATCTTATTTTGGATTGATGTTGTGGTGGCTACTACTCAGGGGGAGTAGTCAGATGATTCAAATTTGTGATCAGAGCATGTGTAACTTTGTCATTGATTTCAAAGGGGGAGCGAAACAATGTGAAAAATGTGGGAAAGAAGAGCAATGAAGGAAACAGGAAAGAGTGCACAATCTCAAGGGGAGATTGTTGGAGAAGAGTTAGTTGGGTTGATGGTATTATTTTTCACATCATGTGTTGCCATCAATGCCAAAGGGGTAGATTGTTGGATGTTGTGGTTGTGTTGCTGATATGTGGTTTTCATTGATGTCAACACTATTAGCATTAATGATGCTTAAGGTTGTATATGTTGAGGAGATTGAAAAAATTGTAAAAAATATAGTACAGGCACCTAGTGGAGCTAAGAAGGTCAAAATGTTGGAAATTTCTATATGTTAAAGATCTGAAGGGGCACTTCAAAGGTTTTTTTGCTGAATCTTTCTAGTATGTTGTCCAAAAGTTTCAAAGGTTTGCATCAAGATTTTTGGAAGTTATGAAGATCTGTGTACCTACAGTTATTTAGTTTCTATAGATGGTGTTCTTGGTTGAAGCGGATGAAATTATGGTAATTTCATGTGTTGCACATGTACCTGTGATGTTCATGGATGAGTCAAGATTGTGCTCTATCCTTTTTGTATGTCTGTATTTATTGGAGTGTTTGTGATTGGATATTTTTCTGATGTGTGCCTGAGTTTTCATGTTCTTGGCTGACATGATGGTGTTAATGTGTTGTGGATCCATGAGGATTAATATTTTATTGTTTGGCATGTTTGGAGGTGTTTTTTTGGGTCCTCACTATGTTGTGACCAACTTGTATTGGTGCACATTGAAATTTATTCATTTATTAACGTCGACAGTTGTAATTTGTTCTTTACTTGAGGCCGACTGAATAGTGGATGTAAATCTATGTAGCGGATATATATATGAGATTGTTTTCCTCATTTAGAAGTAGTGCTCAAGTTTACAAGTGATGTACATGTGTGAATAAAGGTTAGATCATTCAGAGCAGAGTGTGGAAGAGTTTGTAGAAGTTTTGTGCACCTAACCGGAACTGTAATCAAGCTTTTGTAAAAGCTAATTTCTCAGTTCAACTTCATCAAATGGATTTAATCTGAATACTATATGTTAGGAAATGATCCTTCCCTTTGAGCAGTGTGCTCTAGGTAGTGCACCTGAATGCAAGTGCATTCCTTTTTATTCTTCACTATAGTTCTAGCAAGTTATAATCTTGTGGACTAACATCCATCGTGGTTTTTCCCCTAATAGGGTTTCCACATATGAAATATTGGTGTTCATGTGTCTCTAATGTGTTGTTGATTTAATGCTTGCACTGTTAATTATCATATCTATAATCTAAGGTTGATTAATGTTGTATCAGTTTGATTTTGGAAACAAATGATTCACCCCCCTCTCACTTGTCTATCCTTGTTTTTCCAACATGTCATTGCTCAAAAAATCTTTATATTGGAATATTGTGAGAACATAGTATTTTCAATCAGTTCAAGAAGAGTACTTAATTTAGAAATGTCATTACTACAATTTGATATATGTTGAAGCAAGTTTTGAGGACTTAGTGAGTCAATATGAAACATTTTTTAGCATAGAAAATACTATTAGTATTGTATATGGCATGGATGAAGTTTGTTATAATTACTTGAGCATGTCCAAATTTGATATAAAATTTTGTTAAAGTCTACAATTTTTTTCTAGGCTCTACTATACATGTTTCATGATTTAAATTGTCCAATAACAATCCTATTTATGCTCAGTTCAATATTTCTTAGTCTAAAATATAAATCTTGTAAACCTCAGTCCCTTAAAATGAAGTTGATGCTTTTAGTATATAGTTCCTTTGCACTAGCATTATATGTATTTAATCAATGCATTGAGAAAAAGTCAAAAATAGATTCTTACATATTCGGAAAGTAGTTTGCATGCAAAGTGTTTGACAAAATGTCAAACAACACAAATTGAGAAATTCAAATCAGATTAGGCAAGGGACTTTACAAATTCTCTTCTCATTTTCATTGATAGGGACTTCTTCATTAATGATAACTTCTTGTTCTACTCTATCTTTTTCCCTTACTTGCTTCTCAAGATTTCCCAACCTTGAATTGGTTTCATGAATGATGGCCAAAATTTGATCCAATTTGGCTTCAACACCCTGTAGACCTTGTCTGACTTATTGACTTCCTCCAAGATTAGTCTTTGTTCTCACCATCCTTTGCAAGAAAAGGGTTATACCTAAAGGTTCATCTTTATTAGATTCAATCATGTTCTTACTATCTTATGGAAAACATTTAAATGAGAATTCATTCATACATAAAAAAAATCAAATAATATTGAGCACAAGATTTTGGTAAACACATTAATTTATTTATTCATAAGAATCTCAATATCCTTTCAATTTACATAGAGTGACTATTTAAATAGTCAAGTGGAGAGTATCCCTCAGATTCACTCTCAGACACATAACTCAATGGGGTATACCCCTCAGATTTTTGTCCATCTCTCATTTGCTCACATCTATCTCAAAAGGGGTAGTATCCTTCAGATTTATCATTTGATACATAGTTATGAGGATCATAACCCTCTAATTCATTACTTGAGGAAATTATAATCACTTCCGACATAGGAAGGACTCTAGGGGACCTCTAAATATGAATGCTAAACTGACACTCCCTTTCAAGGGCATATCCTTGGAAAGTGACAAGGAATCAGACTTTGTTGGTGAAAATAGAGGTAAATAGTTGAAATTGGCCTCCTCCTTCATCCTTCTCTTTACTTCACTAATATTAGAAAGAGTGTGACTAATAGTCTTGGTATCACTTAACCAGACAAAATTTTCATAGTTGGTTCCCTGTATCGTATGAACAATGGCCTATGTTTCCTTCTTGGCTTTGAGGTAGTGCTCATTTCTAATTACTGAATTTCTTATAGTTAACCTAAGATGCACCAACCTAGCACAATAATTTCCAAACATTAGTCACATTCAATGTTGGATGGAAATTATGGCGAACACATAGATTCCAGAGCTAAACTTGTTAGCTCTGATACCACGTGTAACATGCCAATTGTTCATGCAAGTAAATTTCCTAAGTTTTCAATTTCAAGTAAATAAGATATAGTTCATAACCATTGCTATAAAAAAATTATTTTCCAAACTTGAGAACAAATGAGCATAAATAACATAAGAAATTCCAACAATTGATTTCATTTCTAATATAATATTCCACCTATTACAATTTTTCCAAAGATTGTATACAAATTACATACATAGCTCAACTAAGCTTCAAATCAATAGATATAGATGGTCCAAGAATCTCCTTTCAAATCTTGGTCACCAGCTGAGGAGGAGAAGCATCACTCAAGTGATTTTTTTCCAACCACAGACTCAAATACGGTCCCCTACACATCTATCATTTGATAGATGGCCCCACCCTTCAACGAAGAGATTGGTGGAGTAGCTTGATTTGACTTTAGGCCATTATATTCTATACATACATAATTTCCTTCAATAGGTAATCATTAATCTTAGAAATAACCTATTCCCCTTTTCCCATTGAACAATGGTATCTCTACCAATAAAGCATAAGCATAAGTTATCCACTTCAATGGATATTCCAATCCTAGGTATAACACATGAGATTTCTAGGTCTACAAAATAAATTTACATAAACAACTCAACAAGCTATTCTCGTTTCATTAATCCTAGTATATAATACTATTGATGATAAACAATCACTCCTTAATATGGAGTAAGTACAAGCACTCATAAGGAATCATATCAACAAGAATCTTCTCATTTCCAATAAGCAAATAGATCATTACTCTATCTCAAGAAATCAAGTGCAATTCCAAATAAAATATTCAAGACATTCAATCTTGGTAAAAAATGGATAAAAATAAAGAGAATAGAATCTCATACCTGTTAATCATTTTAATCCAATTGACTCACTATTTCTTAAGCATTCCCCCCTCTTAAAATCAACTTAGCAAAAAATCCTCCTCAATTCCTCTCACTAATGTTTCCTCACAAAATACCTCTCAGCAAAATAAGAACCTCACAAATAAAATGTAGCAAAATGGAGAAGTGTGGAAATGCATAGTAAAAGTATATCCAAATGAGGTAAGGGTGCCTCTTATTTATAGCCAAAAACCAATATCTATAAGATAGAAAAGAGGCCTATGAAATGGCACTTCTCATCTCAATTCAATTGACTCAACTTGATAATCAAAAGGTGGATTTTTTTTATCTCAATACTCATCCAAACAAAACAACAGGTTGACTCTCTGCTTGCCAACGGCATGTTGACTATTTCATATTTGTACATGTTTTAATCAGGAAATTGACTTATTGGTTTAAGAGACTTCTAATGAATTATTGAGTTCATAATATGGTGACAACAATTCACCATATTCCCTATTATTTAGCTTGTTGTTTCACAGAAGAATACATCAATACTCTTATAGGCTACCTTTTATTTATCTAACTTGGTCATTGCCAAAGCATTTGACACAATCAAATGAGCTGACTTCGCCTTTTATAGTAATGCTTTACTCATTTATAATGCATGTTGCTTTTGTATAGTGCATAGTTCACTTTAAGCATTATGCACTATTCATTAATTTTAAACTATGCACAATAGATATTAGGTTATGTGTTTCCATTGCATTTATCAATGATAATATATGTGGTTTAAGAACTTAGCATTGCACTATATTATGAAGTGCTATATTTATATTATATCATCCATATCATATACTCATTAAATTGGCCAAAATATATATAATATATAAATATAAATATATATATATACATATATATAACATTACTAAATAGCATTAAATGTTATATATATGTATACATAAATATATTCCTTGACAAATAAGTTTTCCTAAATAATCCATTTGTTATTCGAATAAATGAGATCAAGTTAACATTTCATATACAATTTTGTATATACATATCTATATTCATGTATACATACATATACATATATCAACATGTGTATATATATGTATATATGCATATATCTCATATATATACATTCAATTATACAATCAATCACATATACAATTACTATCTTATTGGTAGGTACATATACATGTGATGTATATATACATGTCTTATTGTTCATTCGATATCCCCATGCCCATGAGAAATTTGTCCATGGGCATGTGTAGGTATGCCTACCTACGTATTCTCATGTATGTATTATCTCATGTGTATAGGTTATCATCGACATGCACATGTATACATATATATACATTCTATGTATATATATCTCATCAATCAAGTATAGAAATATAAAGAACTTACATGCACCAAGCACTTAACACAAACCAAGAATGCTCTTAACATAAATAAAGATCCTTCCTAATGCAAACACAACATACTTAAGGATGACTTACCAATTCTCCAAACTAATATGACTTGACTCAACCATTATATAAGTGAGTGTGTGTAAGCTCAATTAGGTTTCATTGCAAGTTACCTGACTGAGTTCTTCTCCTAAGTGATACTTCCCCTCGCTTCCACATGATTGACTCTAAATCTACATCCAACTTAACACATTTTCATAGAAGTTAGTTGTTCATCAAAACAAGTGTTTATATTATACATTTCATAGTTAGAATATTAAATTCAATAACCATTCATTCTAGATAGCCATAACATCAAAATGAAATAAATATTCTTTCATAATTTTCTAATATTTTAAGATAAACAAAGTACAACCATATATATTTCCAATCAAAATTCTAAATACATTCACATATGCAATAGTTTACCCTATCATAGTAATAGTAAATAGGTTGACACACAATAGGGTGTAACAAATATCATGAACCAAAATTACCTAATTTATAAATTTGTTATTACATTAAGAATACTATAATCGAAATGAATCCAAAACATTAAAAAATAATAATAATAAATCATAAGAATTTTTATGTATAAATATACACACTACTCTTACTTTTTTAATTAGAAAACCTAACCATATCTAGAATAATTGAAGTACCAATAAATTTAAAAGGAATCACCCATGTCCTTGGATCCATCTACTTAGTATTTTATATTTCGGTATGTGCAAGATCATCATGGAAAAAATAGGCCTTTAAGTGGTACTGAAAATTCAGAAAATCAAAGTTAGACAACTTGACGTAAAAATTTGAATAATTTATCTATATTATTTCAAAAATATGTAAGAATAGAATATGTATAAAATTGAATGTAGTTTCTAAACTACTAGGTTTATTTAAAAAAAAATCTATTTGGTGAAAATTTGAAATTTCAATGCAGTAGTACTTAAATTTCAGGGAAAAAATAAGAAGTAGGTGTCGGTCTGACCACCCTAACCACAATAAAATGATAATATTTTAGATATAAGTAGAGGACTCATGTCTCGATGTGATGCATATTGTTTTGTACTTTTTTCCAAGTAAATAATTAATTATGAATTTTTTATTACAACTTTTAAAAAATATAAAAACTCGTATATCTGACCACCTTAACTTGGCCAAAACTTCATGAAATTCAATTTTTTTTTTTAATCCTATATAGTATGTGAAGCATAGAATGTGACACATGTTTCAGATTCAAAAAATGTGATACCATTTGAAAGCTATAGATGTTTTTCAATCAGCCTATCAATCTAGACTTTAGTCGTAATTCAAATAGAAAATGAATAATAATTATCTATTAAATTCAAAGTGAAGCATAATTTATATTGGTGGAAAGCTGAGAATCTCCTTTAAAAACCCTTTTTGTTTCATCGATTTTGGGTAAAAAAAATTCATCAGCCACATGGGAAATCATATCACTTACATATCGCTACTTTTTGGCCCATCATGATCCTGCACATACTGATTTGGTCGTGTTTTTATGTGATCTGGTATTGAAACCCATTTAGAAAGATCATCCATATAATTACACATCCTTTTGTAAAGATTCCTTGTTAAGAAAGGGGTATAATGAAACCCTGAACCTTGACAGTTGAAATTGTCTCGATGTTTGTGGGTTGGTGTTAAGGCCTTTTCCTTAACATGAAATAGATGAAGGGGAAAGGTGAAACCTTGAACCTTAACACCCTAAATAGTTTTGGTGTTTGCGATTTGGCTTAGAGGTTTATGCCTTAGTAGTTTGGAAAGCATGCAATAAGAAGAAATATCGAAGGCTAACACCTGAAAGGGTTAAATTTTGTGAAGGAATGTTTGGGCATCACAGTTTGGTAGGAAGGATTATGACTAATCGAAAGCATGATAAGTAGCAAGAATTAAGGGTAAATCCTAACACTCAAAATAGTTTTGATGTTCACAAGCCAATGTTAATGCTTATGCCTTAACATGAAACAAAGGAAGGAGTAAGAGGTAACCTTGAACCTTGACACTTGAAATGGCTTTAGTGTTCATGGATTCAAACTTAAGTCTTATGTATTAACCATTTGTTAAGTATACAACAAGAAGTATCTCTAAAGTCTGACACCCGAAAGGATCAAGTGTGACTTGCATAGGATTATTTCATACATCATAGACAATTGGTTGGTTGGCTTACATCTTAACACAAAGGAAGGTAAGCGATAAGGGGGCAGAGAGAACCTTGACATCCAACAAACTCATGCATGTTTAAGAGTTCGTGCTTCGGTGTTTTGGAGGTTAGTGTGTTGGTTTTTGAGGTGTAAAGGAAGGAAAATAGTAAAGGGTAAGGCCGATGGCCGAACCCTGATAGGCATAAAGAGGATCAAACATCAAGGTTCTATCTTTTTTCTTGTCCTTCAAGGCATGTCAATCATGAGGTAGAAGGTTAAGGGTAAGGTTGATGGTTGAACCCAAATAGGTGTAAAAGAGCTTCAAACATATATGTTTGGAATTTCTTGTTAAGATCTACTAAGCACTTCAAGTACAAGGTAAGAGGGATTAGCGATCCTTGACCCTCAACAAGCATGATAGATAGTAGAATTCTACCATTCCATGGAATGCTTGCATCATTGACTTGGGTTGATGAATGCGGGTGTGTGGCTAAATGGCATGTGGGAAGAGATGATTGCTCGAATGAATGATTCACATCATTGTTGTGAATCACTTGAAGATCTATGAACGCATTTAAAGAAATTCAAACTCAATAGTTGTGTTTTAATGCAAGGTAGGTAAATGGGATATACTTGCCCATGGCGTGAATTTAAAGATCAATGGTCTGCATTCAAATATCAGATTGTGTTAGCGGCTAGGAAAATAGAATTATGACACAAAAAATGATATGTTAGCTCCAATTACATTATTACAAAGGAATGGAGGAAACGGATGCCACCATTAGTGTAAATGTTGGCTATGAAAGTGGAGAGATATCAAGAAATATAAAAAAAGGGGATTAAATGTAATACAAACCCAAGTGGAAAAATGCCAAAAAATAGCCAAGGTAATAAATGAGGTCGATGGTGTTGGGCTCAAGGAGAGGTAGCTTGTGAATGAAGAAAAGAGGAGTGGAGTCCTTTTTGCTTTTGGAGGAAGGATGATGGGAGTTGAAAAAAGGGGGGTAGAAGAAAGCAAAAGAAAATAGAGAAATTAATGGCTAGGCATGAGACTCTTTTCCCAGCAATAGAGGTGGGAAGGCATACAATCATACTACCATTTCAAATTTATTGTATGATTGAAGCTCCTTATTTGGGTTTCATGGACGACAAGTGATTTGTGGAGAAGAAGAAAGGGATCAAGACCCCACCTTGGACCTTGGAGGATATTTATGTAGGTATGTCTAGGTCTATCTTTAGCTAATTTTAAGCATACCCACCTAGTATTTGTGCACATGTGGATGCATTTGCATGTTGGACCATATCATGTGTATTGAGAGTAGTGGCTATGTTGGATGCTGAGGTTGTGTTGTTGATACGTGGTTGTCATTGATGTCAACATTATTAGCATTGATGATTCTAGAGGCTGTATATGTCGAGGAGATTGATAAAATTATAATAAATATATTGCAGGCAGACAGTGAAGCTAAGAAGGTCAAAGTGATGTCAAGTTATGTACGTCGATGATCAGAAGGCACACACTAAAGGGTTTTTTATTTAGCCTATCTAGTATGTTTTCTGGAAGTTTCAGTGGTATGCATCAAGATTGAAGGAAGTTATAAAGTTTTGTGTTTCTACAATTATTATATAACTGTAGAAAGTGTTTCTAAGAAGAAGAGAATGCATTTCAGGTGAACTGGATTATTGTGTATGTTTCTGAGATGTTCAATGATGTTTCTAGATCATGCTCTATCAGTTTGGTATGCTTGCATTGATTGACGTGTTTGTGATTGAAGATTTTTCATTGTGTTTTTTTTTCATGTTCTTGGCCAACATGATGGTGGTAGCATGTTGTGGATCCTTATGGATTAATATTTTATTGTTTGGCATATTCGATGATGTTGATTTAGGTCCTCACTATGTTGTGATCGACTTAGGTTGGTGTGTGCATTAATATTTATTCATGTATTGAGGTCGACATTTTGTAATTCATTTATTATTTTGTGGCTGACAAAGTAGTTGATGAAAATCCATGTAGCGGATATATAAGAGTGATTTTTTGAGCGAATTCAAGTGTGCTAGAGTGTGAGAGGGTTGCAAGTGCTATGTGCGAATAAAGACTAGATCATCTGAATGTAGAATAGAGTGTGAAGAAGTTTGAGCGAAGCATATTTGTGCCTAACCAAAACTATAATCAAGGTTATGAAGAAGCTAATTTCTCAGATCATACTTGTTAGATGGATTTCATCTGATTGTCTTATGTAAGGCAATGAGCCTCCCCTTTGAGTAGTGAAGTCATTTGGAAAGTCAGATCATAAGATACAAGAAAAAAGGAGTACATACTAGAAGAAGAATTGTAGAAGAATATTGTATGATATCCAAAATTGAGCCTAGAAATGTCAATGAAGCATGTAAAGATGAATATTGGATGGAAGCAATGAAGGAAGAACTGATGCAGATAGAGAAAAATGATACATGGACTCTTGTTCCTAGACCTCAAGACAAAAATGTGATTGGAACCAAGTGGGTCTTTCAGAATAATTTGAATGAACAAGGTGAAGTGATCAGGAATAAAGCAAGACTAGTGTGCAAAGGGTACTCATAGATGAAAGGTATTGATTTTGAAGAAACCTTTGCCCTTGTTGCTAGAATTGAAGTTGTAAGGTTATTTCTTGCTTATGCTACTTTCAAGAACTACAAAGTATATAAAATGGATGTGAAGTCAACATTTCTGAATGGTGAGTTAGAAGAAGAATTTTATGTTGAGCAACCAGATGGATTTCAACTGACTGATGAAAAAAAACATGGTGTGTCAGTTGAAGAAAGCACTATATGGACTCAAAAAAGCCCCTAGAGCTTGGTATGCAAGACTGGATAATACTTGTTGAAGCTTGGATTCAATAAAGGTACTGCTGACATCAATCTATATTTCAAAATGGATAAGGATAAAGAACTAATTATTGAAGTCTTTGTTGATGATATTATTTTTGAAGGTGATGATGACCTATGTATGAAATTTTCTGAAATGAAAAGTGAATTTGAAATGTCAATGATAGGAGAACTGATTTTTTTTTTTTAGGATTGCAAATTACTCAGTTAGATGATGGAATCTTTATATCTCAGTCTAAGTATGTGAAAGAGAACTACTGAAAAAGTTTGGCATGGAGGATTCAAAGCTAGTTGGTACACCCATGGTAACTGGATGTAAGCTAACATAGAATGATGTTTCTCCTAAGGCTAATCAAATAAGATACAAATCAATGATTGGCGGATTGCTATATTTGACTCAAACCAGACCAGACATTATGAATGTTTTATGCATGGTTGCTAGATATCAAGTTGATCCAAAGGAATCACATGTGACTGTAGTAAAGAGAATATTCAAATACTTGAAAGGAACAGTTGACTTTGGGTTATGGTACCCAAAGGATGATGATCTTACTTTAAATTCCTTCACAAATGCAGATTGGGTAGGAGATGTAAATGATAGGAAAAGCACAAGTGGTGGTGCGTTCTTCTTGGGAAAGAAGCTAGTGTCTTGGCTAAGTAAAAATTAGAATTCCATTTCTCTATCTACTATTGAGGTAGAATATATTGCTACTACAAACAATTGTACTCAAGTGTTGTGGATGAAGCAGATGCTGAGAGACTTCAAAATTGAATATGATGAGCCAATTTCTATATTCTATGACAACTCAAGTGCCATAAAAATCTCCAAGAATCTGGTGCCACACTAAAAAACAAAGCATCTATCTATCAAGTATCACTTTTTGAGAGACAAAGTGAGTGAGAAAAAAGTCAAATTGGAATATGTACCTACCAAGGAATAAATTGCAGATATTTTCACTACACCTTTGCCTAAGGATGCTTTTGAGTATCTCAAAGGAAATTTAGGGGTAATTTCCCCTCCTAATATGAACTAAGATGCAAGTCTTTGCATCAATTCGTGCAATCACAGTCAGATCTTGTTTCAAATTGATGTTATGGTGTCTGCTACTCAGGGGGAGTAGTCAAAAGATTCATATATGTGGTTCAAAGCATGTGTACCTTTGCCATTGATGTTAAAGGGGGAGAAGAGCAATGTGAAAAATCTTGTGGAGAAGAGTAATAGGAACTAATGTGAAAAACCTTGAACAAGAAAGGGGGAGAAGAGTAATGTGAAAAACTTGGGGAGAAGAGAAAAAGCTTGTGGAGAAGTGTCATGAGAGAAGAGTAATACTCGAAGTGTAGAACAAAGGGAGAGAATTGAACAATTAGTTATGTTGATGGTATTTTTCATATCATGTGTTGCCATCAATGAAAAAGGGGGAGATTATTGGATGTTGAGGTTGTGTTATTGATATGTGGTTGTCATTGATGTCAACACTATTAGAATTGATGATTATGGAGGTTGTATATGTCGAGGAGATTGAGAAAATTGTAATAAATATTTTGTAGGTAGATAGTGAAGCTGAGAAGGTTAGAGTGATGGAAATTTTTGTACGTCGATGATCATAAGGCATGCACTAAAGGGTTTTTTGTTGAGCCTATCTAGTATGTTGTGTGAAAGTTTCAGTGGTACGCATCAAGATTGAAGGAAGTTATAAAGTGTTGTGTTTCTACAACTATTATGTCATTGTAGTAAACATTTCTGAGAAGAAGAGAATGCATTTATGGTGAATTGAATTATTGTGTATGTTCCTGATATGTCCAGTGATGTTTCTAGATCATTCTCTATTAGTTTGGTACGTCTACATTGATCGACGTGTTTGTGATTGAAGAGTTTTCATTATGTGTTTAAGTTTTTCATGTTCTTGGTTGACATGATGGTGGTAGCATGTTGCAGATCCTTATGGATTAATATTTTATTGTTTGGCATATTCGAGGATGTTGATTTAGGTCCTCACTATGTTGTGACTGACTTAGGTTGGTGCACATTAATATTTATTCATGTATTGAGGCTGACAGTTTGTAATTCATTTATTATTTTGCGGCTGACAAATTAGTTGATGAAAATCCATGTAGCAAATATATAAGAGTGATTGTTTGAGCGAATTCAAGTGTGCCAGAGTGTGAGAGGGCTACAAGTGCTATGCGCGAATACAGATCAAATCATCTGAATGTAGATCAAAGTGTGAATAAGTTTGAGCAAAGCATATTTGTGCCTAATCAAAACTGTAATCAGGCTTATGAAGAAGCTAATTTCTTAGTTCATACTTGTTAGATGGATTTAATCTGATTACCTTATGTAAGGCAGTGAGCCTTCCCTTTGAGCAGTGAGCTCTAGACAATGTGCTTGAATGCAAGTGCATTATTTATTCATTCTTCATTATACTTTTAATAGGGTATAATCTTGTGGACTAACATCCACCGTGGTTTTACCCCTAACAGGGTTTCCACATATAAGGTATTCATGTGTTTCTAATGTGATGTTGTTTTATGCTTACACTATTAATTATCAGATCTGAGATTAAAGGTTGATTAAGTTTGAATAATTTTAATTTCTGCAACAACTGATTCACCCCCCCTCTCGGTTGTCTATCCTTGTTTTGCCAATAGGCTATGTATTATGTACATTGATTCTAGTGTGGCAATTTATGGGAGTTTGTGTTTATACCTAGATCATATCTTTGAGTGTTTCGGGGTTGCAGGTGGATTTTTTCACTATAAGTAAACTATGCATATGCTATATTGGGAATATTGAATTCAAATGGGTAATTCTGGTTGTTGCTAAAATCTACAAGTTAGTTAGAAAATTTCACTACTAAGTGGTAGTTAACCTTTAGAAATTTAGGCTTAAGCTTGAGATAAGCAATTTTTGGGAAGGTCAAAAACTTGTGAAGCTTATTGGTGTAATCTTGATTTTTTAGACTAAGATTATAATTTTGGCTTTTGTCGACCATTCCGTTGGTCTCCAACTAAACCCTTATTCATAATCCATTGTATGGTGGTTTTAATGTTATCCCTAAATTAATAGAGCTTGGGCTTCTACATCCCTTTTGGTCATCAAATGCCAGTAACAATCATTTATATATAAGTTTTTGATACATAAGAACTAGTAAGAATAATGGGTGTTAGAAAGCTTTATTTAGTAGAATTTGAGTATCACACTCATGGTACCGATTAATAGTTATTTAAATATTTTTTCATATAGAAATATAATCTTATTTTATCTTAATGGAAGATAGTAAAGGATATCATAATATATGCATATTTTTGAAAAATGAGGTGTTTTCTTAGCTTAATACTCTATAAAAATTTGAGATTGTTGATCTAAATAAGCTTTTCCTTTTGTTACAAATTCTTTGTGGGTGATTATCTTGATTAATCCATTTTGTTGTTGTACAATGTAGACATAAGTTGATAGAATAACTAGACAAGATAATAGAAAGATAACACAAGATGCACTGTGGAGAAACCCTTTCGGGAAAAAACTCCACCAAGAATTATACTCTATTATTCAAACTCTAAAATAGAATATATCCAATTCTTGCTTGAGAATGCTTCTTCTTGCCTTCACCAATCTTCTTCACAACCTGCAATAAGAACTGATAAACATTATCTTCAACTTGCTTGAGATAAATAGACCTTAATCAACATTGTAAACTCCAAATGAGTTACAATAACAATGCTCAAGGCCTAACCCTAAAAGGTACGCCTATCTCTTGCAAGTAGAGTTGTGTCATGAAGAACAATGTCAAATCATCTCCTTCATCGATTTGAGCATCCCAAACTAAAGTCATAACTCAACCTTTATTCTGTAAATATCTTAGGGCTTCATTCTCAAAGTTGGCACCCAAAAGAGGGTCCTATTTAACTAAGCCTTCAAAAATATCTCAACATGCAAAGGAGCTAATTCCAAGAAGCCAAATTGGGCACCCAAAGTGGGTCCAAGATATTTCTTGTTAACTGAAGGTAGTACCTGTATCTATCATGCAACTCAAGTTATTAGCCATGCATTCCAAGTTAATTGAAGTCAACTAGCATTCAACTAAAACTAATTGAAGATAACTGAACCATAACTAAACTGAACTGAACTTCAACTGAACTTCATTGAACTAAACCTCGTACACATCACCTCCTATTTTATAGGACCTCAACATGCATAAATCAAAATCCCTATTTTGTAAGAACCTAGGATGCATTTCTGAAGTGTACTCAATTTACCAACCAGTTAACTAAACTCAAGGTGAGTTGACACCTACCATATGTGAGCCCATGTGCTCCAATTTTATAGGAGCTAATTCCAAGGCGCCCACACATGCTTTTAACATTTAGAATTCATTACAAATGTCAATTAACATGATTATTTCATCAAATATTAATCTCTTCCTAATCCTAGTGTTGTTGAACACATTCTAGGGACTTAGGACATATGGTGAAATAAATAATGTTTAGGATTGCAATTAAATGGCATCCTATTTCCAACACATATAACATTGTATATGATGTGTGAGTTATTTCAATTCATAGTTTGAATTATTTAAGATTTTAAACTATTAGTTTTGTTCTCTTTCATTATGCAATGTTGAAATAAATTGGGTCCGATAGGCTTGAAAATTATTACCTATCTAAATTATAATGGAGATGTTATTTTCTGAAGACGAATCTCTATTAAAATGTTGTTGTTTATCTTTATTAGAGCATATTAGTAAGGAAACCCAAATTTATTTTATGAGTATAAGATACATACTTGTAGCATGCAATAGATATGATTATGAGATCAAGGATTTTAATTTTGTAATTATCTATGTTGAATGAATTTAGAAGTAGAAAGCATATATATACATATATATACACATTATATATTATATATGTGAAGTTGGCTAAAGTTATACCTATAAAGAAACAGTACATTATGATCATATAAACTTGACACCTAATCTTAATGTGGTTGAGTAATTTATGCGCAAGTTACTTTATTGTGTGATACATTCAAGTGCACCAAAATAACATATATGATACACTCCTCATTAAATGTTTTCATTTTTATTATGTTGAGTATTAAACTTAATTTATTCAAACTGTAATATTCATGACTAAGTTTTGTCATATTTTTAGGGATTAAGTCTATACCCCATATGTTGTTAAGATATCCAGTAATGAGTTTTCCAATCCCCAACTTCAGCTAAGTGGGTGGTAGTCAACTATGAAATTGTTTGGAGAAAAAGGAACCTGGAAAGGGTTGTGTACCCACTCATATAGTTTATAAATAAAACAATAGAGGCATAGGATGAATTGGAGGAGAGAAACATGAGTTTAGTGTATGTTAGTATTATTGGACTATGAGTGTGACTGAGGTAGAGTCATCCTTGAGCCTAAGGGTTATACCCCTTGTGTTAGTCACCCAAGTGTATGATGGTTGAATTTTCTAGAAAGATTCAATATTTGAATTGTCTTATTAACCTTTCATCTTGTAATCTTACTAATGTTATACGATGACCTTTGTATTGTCTAGATTGAAACCTCAACTACAATTATAATCATCTATTGAATATATGATATGGCTAGCTTCATCCTAGATCATACCTGGTTATCTATTTTTTCAAGTGGTCCTTGAGTAGCGTTACAATTGGGATTGTTAACTATTATTCTTTGTAGTAAAGAGATAAGCCTTATAGATTAATTGTTGTTGATAATTTTGTGTACTTACAATGCCATTATGAGTTATTGTGATGTAAACCTTGGTGAAATTTGTGATTTTTGGTCGATCAAATATGAGTTGGAGTGAACTCAAGTTGTCGAACTACGGAGCCGAGCTGCGTAATACGTAGGCAAGATTGTCATAGATGAGCCACTGAGGAATTAGGCATGGCCCCTAGGTTTTATTCTCCCATCAATACTTGAAAAATATTTGATATATGTGTTTTGCCTAACTTGTGATTGGAATTATGTTTGTGATTAATATGGAGTTAGCAAAGCTAATTAAGTCTATTTTGATGATGAGTATTTTGTGTCACCATTTAAACTCAAACATGATTGTCACAACAATTATCTACCTGACTAAGTTCTTATAATTCTATTAACCAAATGTTGTTACATTTTCTTGAAGTACATGGTTAGGAAACAACCTTTAGTGAGTCATGCTAGTGTTGGTGGTTGAAATTTGAGATTTATGTCTTTCCCTTAACTGTATTTTAGTATAAAATTTTGGGCATTACACATGCATAACTAGGAAAGGTATAACTCATGACATAAAACACCATCCCTACACATGTCACTAGAAGATGCATCATAAATCAAAACATGTGAAGGAAAAATACTCAAAGGTAATAGTATCCTTATGCTCAAACACATCACTAGCATTATCCATAGGAAAAATAGAAGCAACATGAACTACATGGATACGTTAGGTGAGGGTATTCAATAGGGGATGAGAGGCAATAACTAGGTCAATAAAGGGAAAAAAGGTACACACATGCCATAATAACACCTTCATGGACAATAAGATCAAATGTCATAGATGATATAAATATATCAAAAATTATAATAAATAATAAAGATAAATAATGATAACAGTCTATTATATATTAATGAAGTACAAACTAAGGGTGGATGGGTAAAGATCAAACAATGATAATGAAACAAATGCCCATAATTTAATATAGATAAATCAATGGTATACAAAATAGGGGAGTATCCAAAGCCTAATCAAATATGATATAAGATAAATAGAATCATAAAATCCTAGTGAAGAAGGAACAAACCCAAGGGGTGTAAGAAAGTTGAGCTCACCAAAAGTGTAAGGGAAAAACCACCACTTACATGAATAATCTTGGCTAATTAAATAAATAGAGAAATAAAAAGGTATTTTTGACCTAAATAAAAGAGTTGGGACTAGAAATAATAAATGAACTAATTGTGGAAGTTAATTAAATTTAAATGTAATACTTGGTTAGAGAGATTCTAAAGAAGGAGCAATGGTGTTTTAGATGACAAGAAGTGAATTTTCATAATGTTAGAATTTTAGGACCTAATCAAACAAATGTCTTAGAATCTGGAAAGTGATTATGCACTACTCTAGTTAAAATTTGTGCATATAGATCTAATCTCCATGCTTAGTAAAATGAATTGACATATGGAACTAAACATGTATTTGTAGGAATGAACTAGTAATAAAATTTATTGTTAGAATTTGCTTGCCTCAAATATTTAGTTTCTGAATCTAAGAACCCCTAGTATGCTTGATTCAAAAGCTTGGGAACAATAATTGAGGACAACATGAAAATCTGCAAAGGGCCTAGGATGATGTCACAAGTAGACAATGCATAACTATTTCCTCCTCAAGCTCTTTGACTTAGTTATTCTTTCACATTTCAACAATATTTCAAAGTAACAAACGAATGCCCTTTAAATGCAACAACAAAACACATAAATCAACATAAGCATATGATAGGTTGGCTTATAGCGGCTATTGAGAGGAAGCTAGCAAGATTTATTGATGATCTTGTGCCTCTACACAACCCTTTATTTTGAGTTTGAATTTTAAGAGTTCAAAGTATAAATTCATGACTACATAAATAGCCTAGATCAAGTCCACACTCACAAATTTGATCTAGCATAGTGAATAGAAAATTTAATTATTGAAACTAATTTGTAAAAATAAGTGATGATGGAATCTAAATAAGATAATGTCATGAATCAAAATTATTCAAAAATATAACTTATAAAATTATTATTACATTAAAAATTCTATAATCAAAATGAACCCAAAATATATAAAAAAAGAAAGATCATGACAAACAATTTTGTATGTATACAGACACACACAGTTCTTATTGTATTACAAAACCTGACCATATCTAAAATAATGGAAGTATCAAGAAATTCAAAAGGAATCATCCATGTCCTTGGATCCATCTGTGTAATATTTTATCTTTGGCCAACTGTATTTTATGTGATCTGATATTGAAATCCATTTAGAAAGATCCTCCATATAATTATACATCCTTTTGTAAAGCTTCCTTGTTTACCTGTTATCACCACCATTGCTTTACCTTTCCTGAGGCAGCGAAGAAAGTTAATATTATTGTTATTGAGTGTTGGTCATCACCCACCATTAAATTACAGTGCACTTCACTTTACATGAAAAAACATTACTCTCGTGGAACAACTGTGCCATAAAAAGAGTGAAAGACTGGATTTACTGGTAGCTAGCTAGCAAGAAATCTTGTGTAGTACTCCTCAAATGGTGAAAAGGAGAGCGCAATTAAAAACAAAGTCAAAAGTAAGTGGGGAGACCCACAGAAAAATGAGACTGAGACAAGTCATGGAGATATACTCGTAAAGGAGCGTATCACGGGGGATGAGTAAAGTTTATACCTCTCCCCACCAATACAAACTTTACCTATTCACTGTATACTAAACTAATTACAGAGACTCTTCATCTCATCATCTGGATTCCAACTTGGATCCCACAACCACATGCCTTTCCTTTATTACTCTTAGCAATGAATTTGACGGTCAGTAGTATTCACTTGCTGTATGCAATTGACACGTTGTTCAATGCATTAATGAGCTGTTTATGAAGGGATTTGGTTTCAAGATAAACAATCAATATGTTGAATACAACAATTTGATTATTTATGTTTAATCGAGAACATAATCAATTGATATTTTGTTCAATGTACAAACTATTTATGAAGGGGCTTAGGTTCAAGATAAACAATGCGTATGTTGAACAGAACACAACATTTTGATTATTTTAATTTGATTGATATCTTTAGAGTACAATTTTAACATGATGGGTATGTACTCAACATTATTCTTTTAAGGGTACAAAAGTGTGGGGTTAGAATCGAATTTGTACGAAAATGGATATGACATTGAATAGGAATGGGATATTGGATATAGATATGGTTAAATTTTGAGATCTCTAATATAGATACAACAGTTGGATATAACAGTTATAAAATATATGTTTATTGGGTTTTTTATATATTTAAAGGTATAGAATATCATATTGAATGTGTTTATTTATATATTTGGATTTGCATAATTCTAGTTTATTGTGTTAATAGGGGTAACTATGGTTGTGGCATGGGGGTTTGTAATTGAGTGGGTGGGTAACAAAAGTATTTGAACATAAATTTGACAATCATTTAGATTTCAAGCATTCATTGTGTGCAATTGTATATGCATCAATATAAAAATCTAATATTTAACTAGTATAGATATCTTAAATACATCTATCTAAAAGATGCTTGAGATATTTATTTAACTTATGTCACAAATTGAATATAGGTGTGTTTGAGACTAATATCTCTTACTGTCTTTTAGATAGATGCATTGAAGATATATATGCGAATAATATTACGTTGTTATATTATATTTGTCACTTAATCTGTGTGTGTGTGAATGATTTATTTTAATATTTTATGTTTTCCTTTTTTTCATAATTTTAAATTAATATTTTTTCAATTAATATATATTGTAGCTCTATGAATAAGCATGATGGTATATTTCTTGATTACACTATCCATACAAATCTAAATATCATAAAAATATGATTCATCCAAATTTAATCCCTAGATTACTTTGATGGACTAGTTTCAATATACATATGATACATTGCAAGATGTCGGAGGGATTCGAACCGGTGAAGGTGGAGAAGCCCAAGGTACTGAAATTGAAGCGAGTTCAGACCATAAAATTGCTTTGCCTCCCTCCCGTTGTTTTCTTGACTGTGTTTAAGATTTGTTTTAATTTCGAAGCCGTGTCAGTCGCCCTGCGAGAGGTTTGCCTTGTGAAGATCCCTGAGCTTTGGCAGTTCTGTTCAAATCAATGGTTTATCTTTTTGTTGACCAATGTTATAGTCATCACCGTCGCGTATCTCTCTGGATCGCTCGCTCCTTCCAATGGAAGCGAGGCTCTCTATGAGGAGCTCGTAAGGAGGAGCGAAGCCGCGCGGAAACCCAACGCTGCGCGCCCTGCTTCGGGGAAGAAGCAAAGCAGCTCACAAGCCACGTCTTTCCGGCGGAAAAATTCCGTGGAGCTCCAGAAACGGAGATCGTCAGAATATCTGGAGACGCAGCAGCAAACACAAACCTCGAAAGCTAAATCTTTGATCGTGATGGAGGTTCTGTGCACGGAGTCAGCAACCATTTCGGCCGAGGAATTGCAGAGATCGGAAGCTAAATCTTTGATCGTGATGGAAGTTCCGCGCACGGAGTCGGCAGCCGTTTCGGCCGAAGAATTGCAGAGGAGATCGGAAGCTAATTCTATGATCGTGATGGAAGCTCCGTGTGCAGAGTCAGCAACTTTTTCAGCTGAGGAATTGCAGAGGAGATCGGATGAGTTCATCTCCAACTTCAAAGGGCGACTCGGGAAAGAAGAATCCTCTGCTTACTATCAAGCAATAGCGGAGCAAATCGGCAAGTAAAGGGGACATTTTTGTCTGGAAAAGATGTAAATAATAGTATGTAAGCTACAACAGGAAACTGATGAGCAGGTTTTCAAAATTTAGCTTCTGTATAAGTGATATTCGGAAGCCTGTGTATCACTGGGATGGAATGGCAACAAGTCGTAATTGTAAAAGGAAGCAGGATGCAGATAAAGCAAATCCTCCAAGCCGCTTTTAACAAAATATGTATTCAGAAATTCCTCACCATGACTGTTCTTTTTCCCAAATTTTAGCATATCAGTTCGTTAATGCACAGATCACAGCGCCTTCACCGTATAATTTCTGTCGTCTATATCACCTAGCACCTTAAAGATGATTGCGGGGGAAATCGTACAACTCCAATGACAATGCACTCACAGTAAGGAACAGTCAGGAAGAGGAAGAGGAAGAAATAGCAACCACAACATAAGCTCTCATGGTTTCAACCACACAATTACGCTTCTCTCATTCCTTACTCTCTTCTCAATAATTAGTCAACCCCTTTGTGACTGCAGTCACTTCCCAAGTTTCAATCCCATTTGGCCTCCCCCTTGGTACCCCCTTCGTGGGATAGTATATCCAGTCTCCTTCCAGCTACTATCAATAGATCGACGCCACTAAGAAAGCTTGAGAAGAAAGAGTCCAAAAAGGAGGAAATGCTATCACCTTGAGAATGGAGATTGTTTTTAATCCTATCCATCAAACATTGATGGCGGCTCATAAGACACCCAATGTCCTTAAGGCTAAGAGGCAAATGCAACCAGAAGATTACTCAACCCATGTTGTAGGCCTAAACCTAAGCCAATTCTTCCCCAAGACAAAGTCGAGCTAATGGAGGAAACACAAAAGGTGGTCTCCACTTACTTCCTTAAAGTCAATAGGTAGTTACAAAAATGGATCAAGAGATCATCTAGGTTAAGGCTATAATGGACATATTAACCGCTAATATCGGGGTTAAGGATGATTAAATCTCAAAGATACATAAGAATTTACAATCAAGAGCCCCAGGGAAACCCTCCAAGTCGAGTAGGTTGAAAAGGCTAGACTCCAAAGGAATTGGACGAAGCCCGTGACCAAATTCAAAGAGAAAAAAGAGAAGTAATTAGCTGAATCCAAGTACCAAAAAGAGTTGGATGAAGCTTGGGCTTTAAATGGTAGTGTAACAAAGAAGTTAACCAAAGCACAAACCCAAAAAGATATTGAAGAAAAAGAAAGGGAGGTAGTTGAGTCCGGGCTATGGGAGAAGGAACACTTGTTGGAATTGATGGATAAAGATCTCTTTGATTCTATGGACATGTAAGAACAACTTTGACAAAAATATTAGGATAAAGACCAACAACTCCAGCAATTGAAGGATGAGTTGTCCAACAACTCGCAGAAAATTAGTATACTTCCCATGATTCAATAACTTCATGTATCACACTGGGAAAGAATCAAAGATATAGTTTCCTCCTTGAAGCCCATGCTCAAATTCATAGTGGATTCACAGAGGGTAAGTGTAGATGTGAGTGTCATGGTGGATCAAATGCTCTCATTTATATCTCTGAAGGTTGCAAGCTCACAATAGCTAATTCAAAAATTATGCAATGCAATTGATGATTCTTTGAATGTTGCAGGAGTGGATAATAGGAGATTAATGGTCAAAAAATCTAATGACACCATCATATTAGAGGATCAGATGAAGAAGATACTAGAAGGAAAGCAACACGACCTGACCACTTTTCAAGGCCTCAGTCAATCCCCAAGTATTGTCGAGGTGGAAGGGATTTTGTAGTCACTCATCTAGCTAGAGAATCAAATTACGTTTGTTACGTAGGCTTTAAATAATTTATTTTTTAAAGAAATGATCACTTTGGATAAAGTCTCCAAAGTGCTTAAGAAGAAAGTGCAACCATCCAAAGGAGAATGGGCATCTATGCAATCCGTTCTTCAAAAGTTGTAGAGCAGCGGGCTTCCCTTTTTTACTTTTGTGGTTTTTTGTGTGAAACACGAGTTCTAAGTCCTCACCTCCATAGGTAGAGGTCCCCAAGAGTCACCAAAAGTTGTAGACTTTGTCTATTACAACCTTATTTTGTTGGAGGTTTTGTTCCAAGGCATTGTTACTTGGATTTTGTGCTAATTGGGAGTCAATCTTCACACTACTACATAGAAGGGGCTTTTAAGACAATTTTTGAGACAATTTTTTAGTAAATTGTCTTAATTTGAGACAAAAATAAGTTGTGTATTGTCTCAACCATTGTCTTTAAGCGGGCGTCTTAAATTATTGTCTTAAAATTTATCTTTGTAAAGACAATAGGAAACATAAGTATTTTTGTCTCTTTAGAGACAATTTCACTTTTGTCTCTTTAGAGACATTAATTGGGATTAAAGACATATTATCTCTAGAGAGACAATATGAAAAATATATTAAAAAATAAATAATTTATTTTAAATATTTTTTGTGTGATTTTCAACATTCAATGTTTGAAAATCATAGAAAATGACATCAATTAACTCATACACATAATAGAAACAAAATTTGTGAAGGCCAAAATACTCATTTTATTGATAGAAGATGCTATTGCAACCATACATAGTCTGAAAATATGTATCTCTTGCTTTGAAAATGTGTTACAAAGTGTTTTGTTTCGGTCTAAAACTGAAAAAATTGAGTTACAATGTCAAAGTGACTAGAAATAAACTTTGTATCAAGTTTACAATTCTGTATCAAAATCAAAAGAACTAATTACAAAAGTGATTTTAGTTTTCTTTGTATATCCTCTGTTGGACAGAATGTAGGACATGACGTTAAGAAGTATTAATGACCACCTCGTACTTTGACATGGTAAATTTGATTTATTTTGGCCGCCTAGAAACTGCTTCCATTATTTGACTCCACAAAAAAGCTCCAGCAGGGTGTTGGTGAAAGAAGACTCTCAACTTTTCATTTTTCTTTTCCTCTATCGGCTATTATATCCACTCTTTAACCTTCTGGATGCTTGCAAATTGATGCTATAGGTGCTTAAACTGTCCCTATATGCCTGCAACCTACTCAACTGCCCATCAATACCTTCTTAGATGCTTGCAAAATGTTGCTAAAGGTGTCAAAATGACTTTTACCCTTCCCAACTGCTCCTTTATGCTTTAAAACTACCACTTGAAAATTCTATTTGTTGTCCTATGTCAAAACAAAGCAATTAGGCAATTACTTCATCAATCTTCATCTAACACAGATCAAAACTATTGTAACTACTAACCAGATAGATTTGCACTACTGACCTTGTATTCTTTGCTCAAGTTTCACTTATAAAATAAAACAACAAGATACAATAATCAATTATAAATCTGCATTTCTTTCTCTCACAAACAAAACAAAATAATATAAGATTTAAGAATAGACACTAACAAAATAAAACCCAACTGCTAAATTTTGTATGTACTGCTAAGATAAGGGAAAACAAATACTTTCCCCATTTGTAATTTGTGAAAGGTCTTTCTCGTCCACTGAGCGTCTCACACACTATCTTATGAAATGGGAAAAAAATTCTGCTGGCAAAGTTGATTTTATTGTTGGGTTTAGAGACATCCACTAAAAAAAAATGATATGGGTTTTTACAAACTTACCTGCATAAGTCTCCACCAATATGGTAGCACTGCAACAATGTATTGGAACTGAATGAAGGGGCTTGAGAATACTGAATTGTCTGGGCTACTAAGCAATATGTGACTTGCATGGTATAAATAAATGTACCTGAGAGATCTAAATGATGTGATCTACAAAATAGATAGGAAAGTTATATAGTCCTGGAATTATCACTTTTGAAACCAAAAAATCAAACCATGGATTTTCATGAATCTAGAAACAAAAAAAATCTACCTAGCTTGTAAACTGATTAGCAAGAAAAATGTTTCACAATGTAGTTGTTGTAGGACATTGAAATTATCAAAAATCCCTAGCTTGAGGACACCATTTGGTTTTAAACATCCGATGTAGTGAATCTTCTAAGTTTCACCAACAATGAGGCAACGTTGGTGGATATCAAAGACGACTCGCATATTTACATCAATGTCAACTACGATCAACATGTAAATAGCTGGAAACTATAGAATATTGTAGATTCAATCTGGTCTCTCTTAGATAGTTTGGATAACTTCAACATCAATCAATACTCTTGAGAAGGAAATTACACAACACATTTCCTTGTGAATCATAAATGTGAACAATATTCTGAAGATCGAGTCATTTAAAAAAAATTCAGGACCGATGGATAAAATTGCCACTCTGATAGAGTGTTACAAGCTATTTCAATTTAACTACATACCAATAATATTAATTTCTAGGCATACTCCATGGGCATGGCCATTTCTTATACTAGTATAAAATATTCTTTGTTGGCCTGAAGAACCCCTTATATATGGATACCACTGAAACGCCTCTCCACAATAAAACAATATACATATTTGTGGTCACAATTACCAGCGCCTTCTGGAGGATACTTCACAGCAAATAAGGAGAATTGTTTACATTGAAACTGAATAAGTTGAAGCTACAATACGAGTGATAATTGAAAACAAGATTTTTGACAGTGGTCATGTCCATTGCAATCACTACGTCATTGACTTTATTATACTCGAAAAGCACGAGTCTAAGGATTTATAGTCACAATTGAAATTTTGAATGTATCTATCGTCACAATTCTCACCAGTAGAATGATTAATTTTCACTAGATATCATCAAAAACCTTAGAGTATTATGCCCATTATCGCATCCCTCACCATCTGCATGGGATGGTGGAGTATTGAAATTCGATATAGATGTCCATCACAAGCATAAGAGCTAGAATTCCCTGAAACATGTGGAGGCATAGACAAAGCAATTGGAATCATTTTGACAAGATGTCTCAAGAGAAATATTATGATCCCATTGAATGTAATTGCAGCTTTGTTGAGTTCAAGGTGTATGTGGTTTTTTCTCTTGAAGTGTTGAAGTTGAAAACTTCAGCACAACAGGTAATTCAAGGGCGCCAAAAGTACTGCTCTAAATAATGTTCCTTATAATATTTTCACTATTTTGCTTCATAATGTGTTTGAACTAAATATACCAAAATTTGAGTGTCAGTGCCAAAACTGCAAGCACTTAGGACAGACTTCGCCTACCCATATGGCTATGATAGAGCTTAAAACTGATTCTTCGCATGCATTTCTTAAATGCGGAAACTGACTCAAGTGAATATAATATATATATCGTTCAAGAAGAAAATATAATTTGCTACAATATGACTATCATACTGGACAACCATATACAAGGAAGATCATTACTGAATAAAATTACTTTCCCCTAAAATTGCGGTATAAGGATTGGCTGAATTGGCAAGACCAAAGTCTGAAAGCTTTGTTGTATAATCCTTCATCAGAAAAGTAGCAAAATAAATAGGAGGTTCCATTGGCATATAGTCCATATGGGACTGCGATGAATTTGGACTAGGTAGATCTAATATCACATTAAAATATAGTGACTAGAGAAAACATTGGATCAGAATAACATATAGTTTAATTTTGAAGTTACAATGTTTTTGGAAATACTAACCCTGTCAAGCAGAATATTTGATGTCTTAAAATCACGATAGATAACTGGCTTCTCAGCAAAATCAAGAAAAGCTAACCCTTTGGCAGCCCCAAGTAAAATCTTCATTCTTCTTGACTAAGACAGTGAATTAGACATCTCTGTAAGATCACCAAACAAACAAACGTTAGTAAACTTCCCGATAGGTAGGGTTATCTAAAGCTTAGGAATTCAGATTTGGTTTGTTCTACAACTTTATTGAAGATCATAAAATAGGATAGATTTTTGTGTATCAACCAACAACTTAATTAACAAGGAACAACAATAAACATGGTTTTCCAGAGATCACTATGTCCCTAGTTCTCACTTACTGACTAAATTGGCCCATGGTGAAGGCCTAGGTCAAATGACTCCATATGATTCAATGTTCAAACTAGTGACACATGTTTGTCAAGTGCTACTATTCAACAATCAGATCAAGCCAAGTTGATCTAACATCATAATATAACAATACAAAACCAGCAGATGAAATCAATTAGCTCCCACATTCATAGAAATGACATATAATTGTTCCAGAGTATAATTTTATTTTTTCAAATGCATGCATCTGTACTTTTTGATAATTGGACATCATCTATATTATCAAAATAAAATGCAACAATGCAAAGCCTTTGATAATTCTATTAGAAAAATCTCACAATCACTAAATAAATTTTAAATAAAGTTTAAGAATTTCTAGGTTTGGGAAGGGTTTTAAGTTTCAACCCCAAGAATACTCTATAGTCCACACTTGACACTGCTCGAGTAAACAAACAAGGAAGATGTCTATGATTAAATAAATAGGAAATAAAAAATTACTTCGAAACAAATGATGTTCAAGACATCCTTTAGCCATAAAATCATAAACAAGCAGTCTTTGTTTACCTTTAGACAATAACTCATTCAATCTCATGTCTGACTAGTGAGGGATTACCTTGTCTGAAATCCAATCTAAAGTTTTTTGTAATTTTTTTAAGCTCATTTAACGTGAAAATATACACATTGGAAACAAGATTTTGTCTCAAGACTTCAATCTCATGTCTGGCTGGTGAGGGATTACCTTGTCCATTGTTGTCTATTATAGCTTGCTTACTAGTTGGATCCAATAGGGCTGATAAACAAGCACAAAATCACATAAATTACTCATTTTAAAATTTTATTCAAATCAATACACATTTAAAAAAATAATTAATGTAGATCACATCTAGATTGATTGGCTCCACATATGCCAATACCCGCATACATAAACATGAAATAATAAAATCTCCTATGCCTAAAGCATAAAATGGAATTAGGAAACTATTCAAATTCAAGTATTTCCAAAATCCTAAGCTACAAAAGAAGAAAAATTAATTAATTAACATTAGAAAAGGAAACTCACATTGTTTGCTAATGTTATTACACATGCACTGTTGATCTCCTGTCCAACAACCTTTAACTAAACTCTGTAAGAATTGCATTGTTCAATTGTAAATGAGTTTCCTTTGTATAGTTTGGGATAGTTGAGTGAGAAACCCTTTATCTTAGATTGACAGAGCTTACACTGATACAGTTTGAGCACACAACTATTTTATCATCACTCTATTAGAGAATCTATACAAAGATGAGAAGTTTCAATCTAAGTACCCAAATATTTTAACAGTAGTTTCCTTCAAAGATCTATTCCAAGATGAAAGATCCAATCTAACTACCTAGGTATATTATTAGCAACATTTGCTTGGAAAGTCTATTTAAAAATGAAAAGATTGAGAAAACAAAAAAATTAATATTAATATAAATAACTTCTCTTCTTCCATTAATTCCTTCAAGAGCTAAAGAAAATTATTCTAATCTATATATTCTATTGTTTTCTTACCCACGATCAATCCCACATGATTAGACAACAATACACTTAAACACAAGAAGCAAATATGTTTTTTCTTCATTTGTTTCTATCCATCCTCTTCCTTTATGTCCTCTTTCTACGAGGCAATATATACTAATACGAGGCATTACTCTAATTGCGGGTGTCAATTGTTCATCACATTGAACACCCCCCTCATTATTCTTATCTCCCACTTGCTGAAATTCAACGATGGTTTCCTGTCGAGGTTCAAGAATGGAAATTGAACCAATCTGTGCAACCAACAATTCATCATGTTCCTCTAGCTCCTCTTCATGCTCACTACCTAATGAGTTTGATTGTTGGGCTTCCTATACACAACACAATTTAACTCATTAAAATAACATATCAGACCTTATTTGCTTGTTTCAAAGCATATAATTTGATTGATGGGCTTCCTATACACTATCTGTCTAGATTAATATCTGTTTCATTTTCATTGCAATGAAAATGAAGGCAAAATATGAAATTTTATTATAACCCATCATGCAAAGAACTTACCTCATATTCATGACCAGTGAATAATTTATCCCCTTGATCTAGCATATGTTGTCGAAGGCCTTGACAACCATGTAGTAAAGCATATTTTAGGTCCTCGAAGCTTCCTTTTGAAATTGGTGAACCTACATAAACAAACATAACCAAATTTATAAGGTTAATGACTCATAAAATACAATTAATTCACAAGTATTTTAATGACTTCTTTTATGAAATAGAGAATACAATAGATGAAAATATTCACTTACCAAGCCACCACGAGTGCTATTGTACCCACCAGATCCTAATTTATGGGATCTAATACTTGACACCCTAGCTTGGGTTACTTTTGTTGTATCTCGAAGGCGTCTTTTAGAGTCTCCTCATGCAGATGGCCTATAGTTTGGATTATTGTGCACCTTCCTCTTAAATTTGGCATCTTTAATAAGTTCATCCCATGTCATTTGGTTTGTGATCCAAGCTGGACATGGATATCTCAAGTCTTTTGTTAGCTTTGACCTTAAATTGTCTTGTTTAGAGTGAATGTATCTCTTCACAATATCTAGAATAATTTCCTTATTAAAACCAAGATTTCCAAATGCTATTATGACATCTTTGGGTATGTGCAGGATTATCATGGAAAAAATAGGCTCTTAAGTGACAATAAAATTCAAAAAAATAAAAGTTAGGCATTCTGACATAAAAATTTGAATAAGTTATCTATATTATTCCAAAAATATGTAAAAATAAAATTTGCAGAAAAATGAATGTATTTTATAAACTACTAGGTTTATTTTATTTTTTTAAAGTCTATTTGGTGAAAATTTGAAATTTCAATGCAGTAGTACTTAAATTTCAGCGAAAAAATAAGAAGTAGGTGTTTGTCTGAGCACCCTAACCACAATAAAATGATAATATTTTAGATATAAGTAGAGGACTCATGTCCCGATTGATGCATTGTTTTTTGTAATTTGTTTCCAAGTAAATAATTAATTATGATTTTTTTTATTACAACTTTTAAAACATATAAAAACTCGTATGTTTGACCACCTTAACTTGGTCAAAAATTCATGAAATTCAACTCTTTTTTTTAATCCTATAGTATGTGAAACATAGAATGTGACGCATGTTTCAGATTCAAAAAATTTCATACCATTTAAAATATATAGATTTTTTTCAATTAGCCTATCAATTTGGACTTTAATCATAATTCCAAAAGAAAATGAATGATAATTATTTATTAAAATCAAAGTAAAGCATAATTTATATTGGGGGAAAGCTAAGAATCTCCTTTAAAAACTCTTTTCATTTCATCAATTTTGGGTAATATAAATTCATCAGCCACATGGGCCATCATTACATATCGCCACTTTTTGGCCCATCATGATCCTGTACATACCCCTTTAAAGAGTTCATCTTTCTTAGCATTTCCTTGCTTCCTCCAATCCATTTGAATGACATTTCCAAATAATTGTTCTACATGATGAAAAATAAAGTGAAAGAATTTTAACCCCCTTTCATCCTTCAAGACGTTTCCTTCTGAGGTGAGCAAGATTGTTACAACTTCGTGTGTTCCTTTTGTAGTCACTGAGGATATTGTTGGAGTCTTAGGGGTTGAGGTAAATGCCCCTATAGGTACATCAGTCACTTTGTCATTTATTTCCTGTATTTACAATGAGATCATCAAGCAACAATGTAATCATCAATGATGTTTTTACTAGTCAACATGCTATTATAGTGATAAAAGTAGAATATGAACTAGAAAATAACAATAAGATAATATTACCAAATAATTTTACCTGTTCATCTGAAGTAAGCCGTACATTACCGAACAAAGTCCTCTCCCATAACTCAATTTGTTTAAGTATTTATTTCCTAATTTCAACATTTTCAAGAGTTTTTGGTAGGAGCCTTAGTATTCTTGATTGTGATTCTATAAGACTCCTCAAGGAAACTTGTTCACGTGTTGGTGGGATACTTGGAGCATCCATTTCAACAGGTATACTAGGAGCATCCATGTTTGATGTAGAGGGCATGCTATGAGGTATTGTGCTTGATGTTGCTCTTATGATAGGTTTTTCTAGTCTAGATGTAGAGGGTGTGACACATCTTCTTGAAACATCCTACAAGACACAAATATAAATATTAAAGTGGTATAATAGGGGAAATAACATAATCAAACCCACACAAACATATGGTTGAATCTTACATTTTTCCTAGCATTGGGTGTATCAGATGGCATAATTGGATCTTGCATGCCAACAAGATGCATTCTCGGTGGACTTAGTCTAGAAATTCCCTGCATAATACTAGATGTACTAAAGGGCGTGATAGGGGTTGGAACAACTTTAGAGATGGCTTGCATTCCACAAACATAAATTAACATAATATAATATGGAACATAAGATCTAATTGAACCTATAAAAGATGATTTTCAAACTTACCTCATGCACCATCATAGTAATGTTTTGCCCTTACCCACTCCTTAGCATTTCAATTATACCATTTAAGATCAATGGATCCCTCATAGTAGAATTGGGAGCACCCATAGGCACATTCTTAAAGAAACACATAATGACATAAAATGAAAAAATATTAATTAGTAAATATATGCAAGTTATATTAGTAACATAAGTCAAATTCACTAGCACATGAACAATAACATACATAATTTTCATTATGTTTCAATACATAAGAAATATAAAAACAATGCTCAACTTCCAATTTTTTTTAGCTTTATGGTATTGTGTCTCTTGCCTAAGTGTCAATTGCATAAAGTGCATAGGTGTTGATTGCGTAAAGCTCCCAAATGCAAAAGTTTCATTCAAGTAAATTGTTAAAGAGTAAAAAAATAAAATTAAACAACTTATCCAATTGAAAAAAATTGCAAGCTATATTCATTGGCATTACAAGCATCCACTAACAAAACACTCAAAACATTCAAATTACTTAATTTCCATTACAATTTTTGTACAATTAAAAAAAAAATACTTAACATGTAAAGTGTTAATTATATTGTATCGAATCCTCACAACCATCTTAAAGTGAACATTATTATCAAAAAAAATCATTCTCACATGAAATGTCCTCATCTGATGACATAAATGCACCATCATTAATCGGCCCTAAATCCACAAATAAATTTGTTGGTGTAATTAATTATTTAATTACACTTACATAAGTTTACTTAGGCATAATATTTAATTAAGTCCTAGTTTGCATTATTAGATAAATTATTAATATGGGATAAATTCTCCTTTCCATGTATGTAGGAAAGATTCCTTCTAGAAACCTTATCTAGGAATGCACATTCACCTAGGTGGGTTGTTAGTTGTCTCATGTAATAGGATTAAGAAACTTGTCATAATCTTGTCTAATCCTATCTCTCAACCTTGCCCTTTATAAGAAAGGCATATCATGTACATTTGTATCAATTAAATCAATTCAATCTTGCATTGTGAAGCAAGCTTTCTTGCCATTTTCTCTCTTGTCGAAGTGGTTTTAGTCTAGCAACTATTCCTAGGGGTTTTGGGGAGTCACCATTTACTGAAATCACTAGCAGTACAAAGTTTTTGCCATCGTAGTTTTTATAATATATAAACTTTGTTTAGGCCAGCCATATAATTTGTATCGGTCAAAGTTTTCATTTATTAAAATTTTGTTCAAAACCTTTTTTTTAGAAAAGGCCGACTATACTATTAAGCATACCTCCAAAATTATTAAAATTCAACCATATACACCATTGATTAAAAGATTTGGAGTATTATTAGGCGCTAGATTATGTGGAGCCGAAAATTTTTTTAGCGCAAGGTTTTTTTTTGGCCCTAGTTTGCCCCCAAATACCTTCAAATAGGGATTTTTTCCAAATTGCCATAACTTTGTCACACGAAGGAAAATTTTTTGAAACAAAATATCGTTGGAAAGCTAAGAAGCCCAATTTTCTAGAGCTGAAGTTATTTATTAGAAATTTTTCAATTCGGTACCTGACTTTTCTGATTGAAGTCAGATCATGTATTTTGGTTCCCGAGCTCGTAACTCTTTGCCATGATCTCCGATTTTCGTGATTCTTGCGACATTGGAAAGGTATTGAGGATCTCCATCCATCCATCTATGCACTTTTTCCAGATTTTTTTCTAGGTATTTTGTGATTTCAGATTTTGACCAGTTGGTCTACTAAAGGATACTTGGATATTTTGGCAGTTGGGAAAGTGTTGTTTTGATCTTTGTACTTCATTTCAGTTGTATTGTATATGTTGATCTCATATTGTATCATTTAAGAAGTGTATAATCATTGTAATCATGGGTTATTCAAATCATCCTTTTGTAATAGTTTTGACTATTTAGAATTATGGGTCATGGAAAAAAGGCATCATAACACATTGTAGGTGGCTTAATCTTTTTCCACATCTTTATGGATGCATTCCTAAACCAAAAACAACATATAGGAAATCATTTTGGGGTAATAAGAATGATCATATCATAGGATTGATTGGTTCTAGTTTATGTGCAAGCATCTTCAATGAGACCTATCATAAGGTATTCTCAGACATGTCATGCCCACATATAGTTTGGACCAAAGTTTGGGAGATTTTTGGAGATCCACACAAGCCTCCATTCCCAGATGATCCTACTTCATATTGCCTTATTCCACTTGTTGATGTTGAAAAAATACCCTATGATGATGATACCTTAGAGGAGATTGAATATGATGCATAACTTGAGCATCTTGACGATCCAGAGACTTCTTCTGCAACTCCTACTTCTCCAGTTGAGATCACACATTCATCTTTTGTTGATGAGTCATTGAGTGCTTCCATTGATTCATTGCAACAGGTATTTGATAGTCTTCCTGATTGGGATTCCTACTTGACAGACATTGCTTCTTTGTTTGTGGAGTCTCACATTTCAGATTTGGAGGACCAATTTGAGGGTTTATCTCTCCTATTTGATGATATTCATGGATCCACTATTGTCACTTCATGTTTGTCTATGGAGTTTGTTCAAGATCAATTTCCATTGGTTCTTGGTTTGTCACAGTTTGTTGTGATTGGGCATGTACCTGATTGGATTGTGGCATCATCTTTATCTAAGAGCTTGGCAACACATGAGTAGATTTCAAAGACATAATATTCATACATATGGATTCCTCTTCCTATCAATTCCTATCTAGAATGGGAAGAATTCCTACAATTTTTACTTGGTGTATCTTCTTCCTAAGGGGAGAAACATTGTTTGTAGGAATTGGATTATGTTTTGTCTTTAGACATTAACCATACTTGCAGGTGATCATTCATTGTGGGGGGGACATCTTATCTCTCTACTTCCCTCTTATGGAGGGGTCATTGATTGTATATACATGAAGGATGTAGTCCTTGGGGGGTATCATTGAGTCCTCCATACATCATGTTTATTTTGTTTTTCTTTCTCTCTTTTGGAGAGGAATTTTGTCCCACTGGGTTTTCTCCTTTTCTCTGCTTGTGAGAGATTGCATAGATTGATTGCATCATTTCCATTTGCATTGTAAATGGGTACCTAACATGGCCTAGTAGTCGGGACCCATCATTACATCTTTGCATCATTTACATAATAATTTCATTCCTTAGTTGCACTTATTAGGGGTTTTTGGTCTAATTAATTATTTAATTACACTTACATAAGTTTACTTAGGCATAATTTTTAATGAAGTCTGAGTTTTCATTATTAGATAAATCATTAATATGGGATAAATTCCCCTTTCCATGTATGTAGGAAAGATTCCTTCCAGAAACCTTATCTAGGAATGCACATTCACCTAGGTGGGTTGTTAGTTGTCTCATGTAATAGGGTTAAGACACTTGTCATAATCTTGTCTAATCCTATCTCTCAACCTTTCCCTTTATAAGAAAGGCATCTCATGTACATTTGTATCAGTTCAATCAATTCAATCTTGCATTGTGAAGCAAGCTTTCTTGTCATTGTCTCTCTTGTGGAAGTGGTTTTGGTCTAGCAACTATTCCTGGGGGTGTTGGGGAGTCACCATTTACTCCCACAAAATTAATACCATAGTTTGCATGGTCTTCTTCACCTTCAACTATAGGTAAATGAAAATCAATAAATTCATCATCTTCATCAGGTAGATTCGTTTAGCCGTTAGACATTTATGAGTATGATGAAATCTCACACACTCACTTAGATAATATTTAAATGAATTTTGTGATTCTATGTTTGCAAATTTAGGGAAGGAGGCAAACTGCTCATAGAGGAGGTACGCACCCCCACTCTCCACTCTTCCACGCAGCCAAGGGAGAGTTTATTTTGTTTTAGACTATGGTAAACCACCACTCACACCCTATGTAGCTAAAGGGGCCAGACCCACACATAGAGAAAGGTAGGGTGTGGCCAGTAAAGGAGCATGCATAGGGGGAAACCACAATTTCATACTCCCTATGTAGCTAAATAAAGTGGCTTGAGGGGATGCGGCTGCATCCACTAAGATTTTCCACGTAGTTTCAACAAGGGAAAGCAAGGAATAAGGCACGACCTGTGCAAGGAGACCACCCTCTCCACATGCACCCAGGTAGCAAGAGGTCTTAGGAAAATACAGAGATCTCAGGAAAAAGACAAGTGTGCCAACACAAGAAAATAGGTAACCAGATGAAAGGTAAATATAGTCTCAACAATGGAAGATAGGAAGACATCAGGTAGAGCAACAATATACAGAGGAAGCACACATTCTACAATCTCCAGATTTGAGAATTTTACTAGGTAGGATCTTGAAATAAATAAGAAAATTACTAATAGATTTAAATTTGAATGCAACGTTATTTATTTGTGGATTTTGAAAACTATTTAAAGAATTTTCTGTTACTTTGAAATTATGTTAAACCTTTAAATATCAAACTGTGAATATTTTTATTCAATTTCCATAATACTATTGAAAATAGAAACAAAAAATTCTAGGAAGAAACTATATTTGAAAACACTGAGAAACAACTGATTAAATTTAGGAAGAAATTCAAAACATAAAACATCATTTAAATTTAGATTCAAAACCGATCTTAAACAAAAAAATTATTTACTTTTGTTTTGAGAGAAAACTTTAGTTGAAATTGGATTTGACAAGAATTCAAACTAAAAATAATTTGATAGAATAACTTCTAAACTTTAACATTATTTCAAAACAAAGGTTTTAAAATAGTAAATTTTGCAATTGAAACTCAAATGTTCTGAAACAGAAACTAAAACGAGTTATTTTAAACTATTCATGAAAAGAATAAAATTATTTATTTATTTTCTGAAAAATATGTAAAACAAAAAATAAACCATTTAAATTTGATACAATTTACTGAGAAGCAAAAACGAACTTGAACAATATTAAATAGATGAGTAAAGGAATAAAAGAACGTGTGCTCTTTTATGATTGTTTTAATATGTATTTAATTTGCATACTGGAGATACACTTTCTTTATTTTTTGATTATTTAATTATTCAAAATAAATAATAATTTAATATATATGGTTAAAAATGATGAAAGAACAATAATTTAAACTGTTTTAGATTGAATTATGACTTTCGATAAATTTTTTGTGAAATATTGTATTTGACTGATTGAAACCATGCATGCTTGATAAATGAATGTGCATGTTATGTTTTTGGGAAAGTTACCTTCCGGGACGGGTGCCGAATATGGGTTATTAGAGAGTGTGGTTTTGTTTTTCCAAAACTACTTTATTTGTTGTCCATGACATTTTACTTGGCCAAGTAGCTTAAGGACCATTGAAATAGATGGAATTATTGAACTCTCTACCATATCCTAGTATCGAGCTTGCGTGTTTCTTAAATGATTTAGAAAAATGAAAATTCTTGTGGTTTTACTAGTTATACTAGGCACGCACTAGATTCCATCTTGCTCGTAGACTGCATCTTGCTAAGTGATTTGTGTAGGGTCGGGTATTCTTTGAATGATTTAATAATTTCGGGGAAGCATAAGCTTCAAGGTTGGGCGAAAAAAGTGTCTGATCCTTGTTCTCACCTTCATTATTGAATATTTTTTGTTGGATTGAAGATCAAAGGATGTTATCTTCTTTATGTTTTATTTATTCTTGAGATATGTAATGAAGAGCTTAAGGCAACTAAATGCCTAAGTCTCGAATTGTAACTGATCTTATTATCATCTATTGTATTTATAATCGAAATTGTGTAATATGACACATGTATGTTTTAGACTAGAATTGTATATGAATCTATCTTATCCACTTTATGTCATTGTTTTGGAATCGACCAAATTTTAATGATGTTTAATGAATGAGTTGTCGAATTTATTTTGAATATAAATGATTTAATTTAAAGTGTTTTTCGATGTTTGATTTAAAGAGTTTCGCTCTTTACACCATGAAGCAAGTGCACCAATCTGTGACACAATTTAGGTGCCAAAGTGAAAAAAGATTAAAAAAACCTCGAAATAAGACCTTTGACGCACACCAAATGACTAAAAAATCCATTTGGCATGTGCCAAATGTCTTTTTAGACATAAAAGAAAAAATCAGGTTTGGAACCCTCATTTTGTCTTCAACCTGTGGCTTGAGGAGGAGGATTTCAGGTTTGCAACCCACGCTCACCAAATCTCTTCCATTGTTTGCATCCTTAGCTTGCCATTTTCCATGAGGATGCCACCAACACGTTGGAGAGGTCAAAGATTGCAAAGAGGTGTGTATTTTTATTCTATTTATTTCGAATTTGATTTGGAATGCAACTTTAAATAAATTTTCTATAATAAAACTTTGTTCTAATTCTCAGGGATGAATCTCCACCTCAAAACATTGAGAATGCACAATCACCCCCTCATGAAGAGCCTCTTATACAAGAACAACCCGAAACCCCTCCATCAATTCATAGACATCCTCAAGGAACACAAAAAAATATTCAAAATCAAATTGAAAACAATAAAAGAGACATTCAACAATTAATTGCAAGATTAATTGAGCATGCCAAAACCCACACTTATAGGAGTGGGATTGATGAATCATTGAAGTCAATTTTAACTCATGTAGGAGAAATGAGAAGGCAGATGAATTTTTTGTCAACTAAGAGAGATGAGATGAGGCAATTTTATGCTAATGGTTTGTCATATGTAGATGTCAAAAAACTAAGAATTATCAAAGACAAGTTGTGTGCCCTATTTAAAGACCCAAAAACCAATGAACCTTTGTCCCATGCATGCAGGAGGCTCCCCATCTATAGGTGCCACCATGATTTAATTAAAAAAATTTTTTGGGAGCAGTGGTGGATGGTATTTGACCAAACTCCATGCAATAACCGTGAGGTGCCGCAATACCTTTTGAGGAAACTCTATTGCGAGTTTGTCCTCAATAAAATTCCAAACTATTTTGACATCTTAGAATTTTAGGGTAGAGGTGGGGGCTCCACACACGATAGACCTGTTGCATAACGTGATCCGCAGTTGGCACCGAGAGCCTTGGGTAGACCCATGGTGGAGCATTTTGTTGTTCCTTCCGTTGTTAAGGACAGTATATAGGTGGACACGATGAAGTCTATTGGCTCACTCACCCATACCATTTTATAGTGAACGAGTCCTCTAGTAGAGCCTGGTGTGGAGGAGATGTGTAGGTCCTGAGCTCCACCCCACCATTATGGCACTTGTGTTGTTTTCACGTACGATTATCAGGGTGCTCATGATGCAACTACACAACCTACGTTAGTTTCAAAGGTGATGACTTTCACAGATGATATTCTGAATGATACATTTGACATTGACACTCAGGTAAAATTTAGCAAGTTATTTTAATGTTGTTTATTAAAATATATTTTGAAATTTAAGAATAACTAAATTAGTAGAATTTTGATATGATGAAATTTTAGGGTCACATTGTTCATGAGGGATGCTCTATTCCTATAGACCCTTATACATTCTTGATGATGAGTCCACAGGTACGCAACTAGTATTAAAGATATTATTATTGCATTTGAATAGTTGAATGTTATATTTTAATGTTTGTCTCATAACATGCTTTGGATTTCAAACAGTTTCCTTTCCTCCACACCTCGTGATTCATATCCTCAAACAACGTACACTCAGGTAGCCTTTATTCATTAATGGTGTTGTAAATCTATGTTAGCTAGTTTTTTGTAATTTTGAGTATATACAAATCTAAAAAAATGATGAGAAACACAAACATTGCATTCAAGTATTCCTTGATCATGTCACATTATGTTCTCCTATATCAACATGATACCTGAGATATTGTTTCATTTGCATATTTTGATAAGAGATAGCCCTTCTGATGTTGGTGGCACGATGGACCATGGTGTTGCTCCAACAATAGCCAGTTCTAATCCATTGAGAGAGGTATGCAATAGATTAGTCGATTTGACATTATATTTCCTCTTTTATTGTCTATTATAGAAAATTTTCATGATAATTTTATGTAGTTTAATTTCTATCTTCATGGTTGCTATAGGTGATTGTCACTCCAGATCGTGGATGTGGTGATGTTGTAAATGTGCATGATGACTATATGTATGCGGTAACTGATTATATATTTTGTTATATGCCATTCCACAATTTAATTTCTATGTTATAACATATTTACTTTTAATTGTATCAGTTGAAGGTCCAAAGTGAAGAGAGGAGCAGTAGAAAGCATTTTTGAAAGACAAGAGAAGCAACAGTCACTCCATCCAGTCGAATTTTGAAGGCAACATGAGATCTATTTCCTTCCCCTGGAGGGAAATGACTATGTATTAGTGTTATTTGTTGTATGCCTATGTGGCATTTTGGAACATATGTTTTGTACTATTGATATATATACATGATATTTTACATCCATATGGCTCCTTTGTACTAAGCCTATATGGTTTTTTTTGGATATATTTATATAATTTTATCAATATATATCATTATATAGCCTTCCAAATTTTTGATTAAAGAAAATCTTATTTTGCTACTGTCATTCTTGAATGATGTTATCATGTGTATCGTGTAATTTGTATGCTTGAATTTTGTAGGCATGGATTTTGTTTACATCTAATCCTTAATTAATTACTTTTGAATTCTCAATAAGCTCCATTCGTAGTGGTTTGTATCCTTTGGAATGCTTCAATTACTTGTGCCTCATTGATGCAGAGGCAAGGAGGGTCAAACCCAATCAGTCTGACAACCTGCTTCAAGGGGATCCTAACAAGATTAATGCAACCTATTTTGAGCAATCTACACAACTTCAAAGCCCCATCAAACCAAACTCTTCATTCAACACCTTACCCAACAATCAACCCTTGTAGCACTCAAAATCTGGTCCAAGCCTAATTTCTCCAAACCTTTCCAAAACACCTGACCATTTAAACGTGCATTAAGATACCCTTTTCAAGATTACACAACATATGCCAAAACCAATAGTAACTCTTTTGGACCAACATGAACTTTCAATACACCTCCCTCACTCTAGGCTTCACAATTAGGCCTAATTTCCAAAGGAACCCCCTCACAAACTCACCTCCAAACAAGGGAAACTTGAAAAAGTCTTAGGGATGCTCACCATACTCAATATTCTCCCATTTTAAGAGCCCCAAGGACTTTTTCTATTCCTCTACTCACAAACCATCCTAAACCTTCACAAAAACAAGGGTTTTAAAGAAACTCATAACTCTAGACCTCCCCCAATCCTTCCAAAGGTCCAAACACCCCACAATACCTCTGCCCTAACTTAAAAGACACTCACAATCCCATTCCTTTCAGTATTTCTCAGATTCACTACTTGAGTTCACTACTTTCATGGTGGAAACACCCCTGAACAACATTAGAACTTCACACCCCACTGAGTTTATTCATTCTCTCGACCTCCAAATTATTCATACACAAAAATAATCATGGTATAGGCCAATTCACCAAGAAACAGGGTTAGAACAATAGGTGGATTGGCTAATGTGTCATGGTGTTGCCCTCAAAACCCCTAACATAGAAAACAAAGAAGTAACCAAATTTGTTGATCCCGCACACACCAACGGTGGATTTAAACCTTCAAAACAGATGCAATCAAGTATCCAAAGCCTCAAGTCATGATAGACTTGTATGGGCCTGTGCAAGGCAAAGAAAACTAGTGATCACCATTTTCAAAAGTATATTTTCTTATTAGAAACTGAACAAAATCAACCCACAATTTGGGGTATTACAACAATATATCTTGATACCATCTTCTAACTACCCCTTGAGCTGATCAACCACCATAACAACCCTTTGTTAGACTTCTAAGATGACAATTTGCCAATTTTTCTCTTAATTACCATTCATTCACAACTTGATTTTGCAAATACCACCTAACTGACCTATTAAACCTTTTAAATACAATTTCAAGGTATTTCCATTGCATATAGAGATATAGAGAGAAAATACAATAAATATTTTAACTAATGAATTGTAAAAAATGGATTTTTGTAGTTTTTATTCATGTCGTTGATTACATTGCATTGCACATCTTTCAAAGTCAAAGCATTACTTCACTTTGCATAACTAATAAGTAGATGTTGATAGATGCCAAAAATGTAATTACAATACAGTTTGAACAAATTCAACCTAAGCATTTATGCAATTTCTTCACATTGAATAACTAATAACTAGGAGCAACTATCAATTGCATTTTCTTATCATGGCATTCTATGAGACCAAATTTCTTTGAGATATTTTTTCAAATAGTTCCCTGCCTTGTCTATGTTACCATATTTTTCATACATGTCTACCAAAGCATCTTCTCAAATAGTTCATTGCCTTGTTGCTATGGCTAAAAGCCTAAAACAAGTGATTTTGAACAAGTTATGGATGCTTCGAAAAAATATATCAAAAGAATAATAGTAAGCAATAGCATAGACAAGGCAATGAACTCTTTGAAAAATTGCTTTGAAATTATAAATTTAGTTGTGCTTTCACTCTTCTTTAACATTGTATATATACTCCTTTTTATAACAAGAGATAAAAACTATCTTTTTTGAAATTGAAAGGCATTTCCATAGCATAGAGATATAGAGAGCAAATAGAATAAAGAGTTTAACTAATGAAATGTAGAAAATAAATTTTTGTAGTTTATATTCATGCATTGCACATCTTTCAAACTCAAAGCATCACTTCACATTGCACAATGAATAACTAGATGATAATAGATGACAAAATTTCAATTACAATATAGCTTTTTACAAAGTCAACCTAAGAAGTTATGCAATTACTTCACATTGCATAACTAATAACTAGGAGCAGCTGCCAATTGCTTTAGCTTGTCATGGCATTCCATGAGACCACATTTCTTTGAGGCATTTTTTCAAATAGTTCATTCCCTTTTATATGCTACAACATTTTTCATATATGTCTACCAAAGCATTTTATCAAATAGTTCATTGCCTTCTTGCTATGGCTAAAAGCCTAAAACAGATTCTTTCAAACAAGCTATGGATGCTTGGAAAACATCTATCAAAGCATAATAATAAGCAATAGCATAGACAAGCCATTGAAATTTTTGAAAAAATGCCTCAAAGAAAAGTGGTCTCATGGTGATGGAATACCATGACGAATGCCTATGGTGATGGACTGTCATGGCATTCCATCACCATGAGAACACATTTATTTGAGGCATCTTTTCAAACAGTTCATTGCCTTGTCTATGGTGTTTGAGTAAGAGAATGTTGAAGTTTGCATCCATTTTGCACTTTGGAACCTTAAGGGATCAATTTGGTTGAACGTAGTTCGGAGCGATTCCTCATGTTTGGGTATGAAAGAGAACCATGCCTAGTGTAAAAATACCTATTCAGATGTGTTGGAATAGTTTGTTTGGTCACACGAGCTCCAGAAAAAAAGTTGCACCACTTTGCAACTTTCAACTACTTGCAATTGACAACTTTTTCCCCGAGTTAAAATTCGCCATCACAGGAAAATTCCTCCAAGATAGCAAAAAATGAAATAGGTTACTATAGATGGGTCCAATGTGATCTTGTAGGATCAGACGAGAAGTTTCTAAGCATCACGGTGTTCGAGTAATAGCATGCTGAAGTTTGAAGTCATTTTGTACTTTGGACCCTTAAGGGATCAATTCGGTTGAACGTAGCTCAGAGCGATTCCTCATGTTTGGGTATGATAGAGGACCATGCATAGCATAAAATTACCTATTCGAATGCGTTGGAATAGTCCGTTTGGTCACATGAGTTGCAGAATGAAAGTTGCACCACTTTGCAACTTTCAACTACTTGCATTTGACAACTTTTTCCCCGAGTGAAAATTTGCCACCATAGGAAAATGCCTCCGAGATAGATAAAACCAAGAGAGGTTACTGTACAGGGGTCCAACGTGATATCGTAGGTTTAGAAAGAAATTTTGTAATCACCATGGTTGGTGCAAGGGCACCTATACCTGACAGAGATAGGGAGATGGGCCTTGAAGGCTCAACAAATGAATTTGAAGATTCTTAAATTATATGCAACGAGGAAGTTGCAAAATATGCAAAAATGAGATGTAATGTCACAAGTTGTCCATTTTTATGCCATGTTGGCAATATGATCCAGGTGCATAGGATATATTGTAGGGTTGGGGTTTTATGTTTTCCTTGAATAAGGTCTCAATGATCGCTTGCAAATGTATTAGAGGGCCTAATAGATCAGTTAGGAGGAATTTATAAAGACAATTTGTAAAGGGATGGTGATTAGGAGTAAGAATTGGAAAAAATTTCATCTTGACATATTTTTGTAAGATCTCAAAGTGGAGGTTGTTGTTCAGTTCTAAAGAAGAATTTGTCTTGAAGAAAATGGTGATCATTGGTTTTCATTTATTTTTCTGAGTTTTTCTTCCTTACACAGGCCCGTACAGGTTGGAGATGGATTGAGACTATGAGTTCTTGTTAATACATGTATTTAATTTTCCTTAAATTTTCTTTGGAGTCCTAGAATCCACCGTTCTCTAGATGGGATCAACAAACCATGTTGATTGTTATATTTTTTGAGTGAAGGTTTGAGGGTCTTCATGTGATTCATTTTCCAATCCACCTACTGTTTTGAATTTTTGGCTTGGTGGATTGGATTGTTTTATGCCTAGGTAGATGATTAGGCACTTTGGAGGCTGAGAGAATGAATAAACCCAGTGGGGTGTGAAGTTCTAGTGCTAACTAGGGGTGTTTCCTCCATGAAAAATGAGAACCTAAGTGGTGAATTTGAAAACCAGTGAATGTATTGGGCATGTGAGGGTTTTTTGAGTTTGTGCAGGTGTTTTGTAGATTTTTTGAGGGGTCCTTGAGACTAGTTAATCCTTGGAGTCAAGAAAACCATTAAAACCCTTGTTTTTAGGAGTGCTTGAGAGGGTTTCTTGGAGTAGAGGGTTAGAGTCCTTGTAGATGCAATCCATTGTCAATACCTAAGGTTTGGAACCATTACCTAAGAATTTCCAAGGCGTTTGGGTGAGTAGCCATTGATGGAAGGGTAGTTCCTTTAGAAAATAGGCCTAATTGTGAAGCCTAGAACGAGGTAGGTGAGTTGGAAGTCCATATGGCTAAACATGAAGAAGATGAGGAAGAAATGACTGCTAGGTATTTGAATGGTTTAAGATTCAACATTCAGGATGAAATTAGTTTGATGGCACAAACATCAGTTGAACAATGCTTTCAAATGGCAACGAGGGCTGAAGAAAAATTAAAAAGGAGACAAGAGAAGGCAGCAAGAGGAAGAGGTAACACTTCAAGGGGAAGAGGATTCAATCCTAATTCAAAGTCAAACAATGAGGGCCAAGGAGATGACAAGAAGGACCAAGAACAATTGGATTCAAGAGGTGGATGGAGAGGTTCAAGAGGCAGATCTAATGGAGGAAGAGGTTCCTATCAGTTTCCAAGGAGGAAGATTTGAGTCAAAGAAGGAGCCTATTCAGAACTATGTGCAAAAGAAAAGGTAAAGTGTGTCAAGTTGTCATTGAATCTGGTTCTCAAGATAATCTAGTGTCTAGGGAAATGGTGGACAAGTTGAGTTTGAAAAAATTACCTCATGAAGCACCTTATAGAGTTTCTTGGGTCAATGATAATCAAACTTTGGTGGTAAAAGAGCAAGCATATGTTGATTTTCAGATTGGAGAGCATAAGGATAGGGTTCTATGTGATATTTTTCCAATGGATTGTTGTCATGTGCTCCTAGGGAGGCCTTGGCAATTTGATAGGAGGTCTATATATGATGGCTGGGAGAACACATATACCAACAAGAAGGATGATAAAATATTTAAGTTGCTCCCCTTGAAAATAAGTGTAAGGGATAAGGGTAAGTCTAAGGTGGTGATGTTTCGAAAGAAAAGGCCCTTAGGGCCTGAGGATAGTAGGTCTGATGTGATTGCAGGTTTGGAGAAGGTTGATGGTGTTGTGACAGTAAGGAAGGCACCTACAAATGGTTATAGGACAGTGGGGATTCTATTTTTCCAAAAGGTAGAGAAAGAACTCATGCCAGGTTTGATTTGGTCAAGAGGGATGGTGAGAGGATAGTGATGAGTTTGGTCTTACAAGGAGTGAGTCATGGGTTCACATCTAGGTCTGATACAATCAAGGGGAAGGATGGTAAGATAGTGCATAAACATAGAAAACAAGGTGGAGTGTTTTTAAAGGAGGATGAGCTTACTGTGGTGACCATTGTGTGTCCTATCAGCATAAAAAATGTTGAAAATCATGTGAACTTTGTAAGCATAGGGGCTGGTGAGTCTGCTAAAGTAGAGATACAAGTCCATGATAGTGAACAAGGTCTGATCATAGTGGGGGGAGAGCAAGAGGAACAAAAGTGCAAAGGTCTGCTGACAGTGAAGAGAAGACAGAGTATACAAGCACAATTGGATGGATGCAAGTGTGGAGATGAAGCAATGGAGAAGTTGGAATAGTGTGTTACTACCCATTCTTTTTTGTAGGAGGATGTCAAACTTTGATCCAAGAGTAAGAAAAAGGCAAGTTGTAGGTCTGGATATGCATGAAGTAGCACTGCAGAAACAAAGAACAAGTATAAAATTTGCATAACATAACACACTTTCTCATGTTCGAGCTAAATTTTATCACATGGCCCCATGTAATTCACTCAACCTTGAGCATTTGTATATGTGAACCATATCGGCATAATGTGACCTAGGTCTCACCAACCCATGTTTCGTTTGGTACTAACTCTTTTCTTTTCAACATGTCGACAAGAGGTCAAAGTTGTCATACCGATAAAATTTCGTTGGAGGATATATGTCAGTTCATAGTTTTCATAGGGAAAATAAATCCTATCAGCAAAACAATGATTGTTGACATGTCAATGTGAAGTCATATCGAGCTCACTTGTTTCTTACCACTCAGAGTGCAAGGAAGTCTATCGGCCAGACAAGAGTCATCAAAGAAACCTTTTTGAAGTCAGCCCGAGATATTCACCGGTCTTGTCAACACAGGGGGAAAGGATTTGGTTAGCAAGACAATGTTCATGGTCTCGTCGATGAATAAGCTATATTGATGAGACAAGCTTTAGCAAGGAGAGATAAGAGGGTCACACTGAGTATGGTTCCATCGGCAGGAAAATCACTATGTCTCGACGACCAAAACTTACGAAGGAAACATCTTGGTGAGACACACATCTTCAAAGTAAGATGCGAATTAGTTGCCCGACTTGCTAAATTCATAGCAATGGGTTGCTTTGGTGGGAGTTGTAGCAATATGGTGGAGATCGAATGGGTAATTGTCAGGAAGACATAAGGTGTCGGGGAAGCTGCAAGAGATTATAGAGAGTGTCTGATAAACATCGGGGAAAGAATTCAACTTCAACGAAAGATGGATTTAAGTCTCCTCAATACCTCGAAAAGGTCAAAACAAGATAGTCTGAAGGCTTTCCTCGATATAAGTTCCATCATTGGACTAAGGAGAAAAGTGTCTTAATGACACTAAGAGTCATTTCGATAAACTAGAAGTGAATGAACAAAGCAAGGTGTCGTTGACAAGAGAATCAAATTCGATGGGAAAATTAAAAATCTTTTCGATGGTGCATATCAGCAAGATAGTTGATATCAGTAAGAGAATTTTGAAGCCCCCCGATGGAGTAAAATCCCACCGATAGCCATCCAGAAAAATGATAATCATTAATTTCAAATTGAATTTCACAGACAATGAAGATTAAAGAATTTTTATTTTCCAAAGGCAATTAATCAAAATGGATATGAAGAACTACAACGAAGAAGCATGTACGAGGGTCACGACCTTTGGTGTATACTGTATAAATATTTGCAAAATTTAGTTACAAAAGGAGATAGAAGATAGATAGTAGGAGATACAATATTTTCAATGTTTGAAGGAACCATGTTGCATATATAAGATTTGAAGAAGATAATGAAAGACTTCTGATTTGGTAGCTCTATTTTGGTATCAGTTTTTTGTTGAGTTTTTATGCAATTATCTGATTGTCTCCAACTCAATGTTCCTTGGTTATTTAAGTTGAAATATCAAGTATATGTTCAATTTATCAGTGCACATTTTTTGTACCTTTTTGATTTGATTAATCGAGTTTTTTAAAGAAGAATTAAAATTCCTTTCAGTCAATTACAGTAATTTGGGAATGTTTTTTGGATCAGTAAGAAGAATCAGATAATCAGGATTAATATTCTGCCTCAAGTAGGGTTTATTAATCACATTCTTGCATGTTTATACCAGTTGTAAACTCATATTTATATGCCAAAAATTAGAGATTTTGCTAGATAAAATCCACCCATCTGAGACTTTCATTTGACTCTGTTTACCCAACAAGGCACTGGTCTCCCTTACTCTCATTACTTAGTTTTATTCATTTCATTTCACATATGTTAACTCAACATATTAGGTTTCTCCTTGATATTTCTTATACAATTTATACCAAATTTAGATCATATCTCCCCACTGTCAAATTGTCGTTGTGGATAGATTGGTCGAGTAGGAAACATAGTTTAAATTTGTGTCATTCATATAGGTGCACCCACCTAGGTTTAGTAGAGTCTTAAGAGTAGAAGGTTCAACTATATTGTTTGGCCTTGTTAGTTGGCCAATAGTGTTGTGAGAACTTCGCAACCTCTCTTGGTTCAAAACCCGCATTTTTGAGACCCAACTCTTCCTTTGTTAAATTAACCTCTTTTCCTTGATTTTCCCATGGTGAGTGTATTGGAAGTCTAAAATGGTCCAAATAATTTGTACTTGACCTTGAATTATGTTGTGTAAGTCCTTAATGGGTTTCTAAATCCATCATTTAATTGACAAGTCTTTTGGGAAAGTTGGGTGAAAAGTCTCCTGAAGCTGTTTAGCATTACTTGTAGAAAGAGTGTACCTAACAAGTGGATTTCTGAAGTTCTTTTGAATTTTCTTTGTATTTTGGGTTGATCATCTTGTATTTGTCATTTTAATTTGATCTCCACCCTAGGTCTACTTCACTTATTCAACTCCTCCTAAGACCTTAGACTCAAAAATAATAAAAAGCTTGCTTTCAGCCATTTTGACATAGACTGACCATTTATTACATTGTATCATATTTTAACATATTTTTCAACTTCCTCATTGCATAATGTTCAAAATACCTTACTAATATTCCTTTCTACAATTATATTAAACATTATTTCATTCTTACTAAAAAATACACTAAGTCAATGACAAATATTACAATAATGATGGAAGAAGATCTTGAAAATCTTCTCATTTTTCAATACTTGTATCAATACATGCAAGGAAATAATCCTCCCATTTCTAGCACAAATCATGAAATATATTATACTTGAGAAGAAACAAAAGGAGTTGCTTCCCAGTTTATTTTCTCCATTCCATCTCAGTTGGCCCAACTATTTGCATTCCAAAATGGTTTAAAACATGTACATCCCCTGCTCCCTACGAAACACAAGGGTAGTAGCCTCTAGATGTGGTTGTGTAGTATCATAGGAATTTGTTCCACAAAAAACCTGCAAAAGCCTCTCAATATTAGACATAGATTAGGAGAGAGAGGGAGTGAGAGATACAAGGATGGGAGAGATACAAGGAGTGAGAGAGAGACTTGAGATATGGAGAGGGGGTGGGCAGGAGAGGTAGTACTCAGGGGAGATGGATTACTTGGGATAGAGGGATTTGAGAGAGATGGAGGGGATGGGGAGAGATACATGAGATAGAGGGAGAGAGAGAGAATGGGAGGGGTTGGGAGGGAGATATTTGAGAGAGAGGGAGAGAGAGAGGGAGAGAGATAGAGGGAGTGAGAGAGAGAGAGGATGTGGGATAGATATAGAGGGAGTGAGTGAGAGAGAAAAAGAGAGGCTTGAAAGAGGGAGAGGGGTAGAGGGGAGAGACTTGAGAGACAAAGAGGGAGGGAGATTGGGTGGGAGAGAGAGAATTGAGAGAGAGAGAGAGAGGGAGAGTGGGAGAGAGTTAGAGGGCATGAGAGAGAGAGGGAGAGGTGGTGGGAGAGACATGCTTGAGAGAGAGGGAGTGAGAGAGGGAGGGAGTCACTATGAGAGGGGGAGGGTGTAGGAGGGGGAGACTTGACAAAGAGAGAGAGGAAGATAGGGTAGGACAGATATACTTGAGAGAGAGAAAGGGAGATAGGGTGGGAAGGAGAGAAATTAGAGAGAGGGAGAGAGATAGAGGGAGTGAGAGAGAGAGGGAGAGAGACAAAGTGGGAGAGAGAGAGAGGGAGAGACATAGAGACAAAGAGAGAGAGAGGGGGGGTGTGAGGGAGAAACCTAAGAGAGAGGGAGAGGGAGAGAGGTTGGGAGGGAGACACCCAAGAGAGAAGGAGAGGGAGAAAAAGTGGGAGATAGGGCCTATTGGGTCTTAAAAACATTGGCTTAAACCATGAGAGGTTGCCAACCTCTCACAACACTTTTGGCCAACTAACAAGGCCAATTGATGCAATTGTACCTTTTGCTCTTCAGGCTCTGCAAAACCTAGGTGGGTGCACCTATTTGTATGTTGCATATTTAAGATGGGTTTCTTGGTTGATCAATCTATCCACAATGGCAAAGGGAAGTGGATAGATAAAATTACTACACCTACTCCTACTCCTACTGCACAAATGAAAGGTTTTTTAAATAGATTGTTTGATATAGATTTGTATCTCTGGGTTGTGGCAGATTAGTGCCTTCTATCCACATGGGAAATGGAGTAAAAAAGGATAGGTGTTTCCTCCTATTGGCTTAACTCTAGTTGTTAGGCACTTTGAAAATTCTATGGCTGGCATAAAAATTCACTAAGTCTATGACTTGCATAAACAGTGCTGAAATGTTCCTTTATCAGGTTCTTCTTTAACTATCCAAAATAAAACTCAAAACCACTGTAATTTATCAAGAGAATTTAATTCTGAATTGTAGACACCAGTTTAATTAAATCACACAAAATGAGAATGCATTTTGATAAACCAGGTATATACTTGATATGTTGATTTAAATGATTAAAAGATCCCAAGTTGGAGACAACCAAAAATAAAGAATATGAATTTTATTTATCACAACAACTGAACACCAAAAGAAATTTACCAGTTTAACATATTTTCTCCATTGATTCTTCTTCAAGAAAGTCTGTCATTATTTACATTCAAGTCCCTTCTTGAGAAAATTCTAACTCCTACAATCTAACTACTACTTTCTATTTCTCTTCTCCTAACTACCACCATCCTTCAGATTTTTACAAATATTTATACATTACAGATCAAGGGTCACGACCCTTCATTTTCTAGTTATGGTCGTTTGTATTTCATGGAAGAAAATTAAAATATTTAATTAATTGCCTATCGGCAAACTAAATATTTTTTATTATAGTTATACCTTTGATTTTCACCTTATGCTTTTCCTGCCTCGTACATTTCATTTTATCGGCACTTTATACCTTACCACTCCGTTAATTTTACCTCCATGTGGCTTTTATTGTGTTTACCGCTATACCACGGTCATCATCTTTCTACCTAGCGGTATGGCGGTATCAACCGTCATGGTCATGCCTATTGTTTACCGTGCTATCACGGTCATTGGATTGGTTGCCAGTGGTACCGTAGTAGCTGCTAGCTATTATCTTTGCCGTTTCCTCCATTGTTGACTCACCATTTACCGCGGTTTGTGTCTTGACCCCCAACAGTAGCCCGGTAAGCATCTCTTGCTACACTGTCTTCATTCAGAATATGACCACCGACTACTTCGCTGACTATTTTCCTCATCAACCATTATCCTCATTGTCTACCGCATTAGCGTGGTGCCCATTAGATCCCCCTGTGGTTGAGTGGTAACAAATCACACTGACTACGATGATTGTGTCACTGCCACCGTGATACCACGGTCAATGAATTGACCGCGTGCGGTATGGTGGTAAAAAAATTATGCTCGCACCTTAACCGCCACCGCCATACTGCAGGCCCCTTGTGGGAGGCCACGGTGAAGTGGTATAATGTAAAAAGTGAATGTTAATGGAGGGAATGAAATGTGTAAAGTATATTAGGGCCTTGGATGGGAAATTAAATAAAGGATAGTGAAATAATAAGTTGAAATGGGAATAAAACCTCAGGTTTTTAGATGGAAAAAAATAGTTCTAATAGGGCCCATGGGAAGGAGATACCTAAGAGAGTAGGAGATAGAGGGAGTGAGAGATAGAGGGATGGGAGAGATACAAGGAGTGAGAGAGAGACTTGAGAGATGGAGAGGGGGTGGGAGGGAGAGGGAGTACTTGGGATAGAGGGATTCGAGAGATGGAGGGGGTGGGGGGAGATACATGAGATAGAGAGAGAGAGAGAGTGGGAGGGGGTGAGAGAGAGAGAGAGAGAGAGAGGGGTGGAGGAGATATTGAGAGAGGAGACAGAGAGGAGAGAGATAGAGGAGTGAGAGAGAGAGAGTATGTGGGAGAGATATAGAGGGAGTGAGTGAGAGAGACAAAGAGAGGCCTAAAAGAGGGAGAGGGGGTAGAAGGGAGAGACTTGAGAGACAAAGAGAGAAGGAGAGTGGGTGGGAGGGAGAGACTTGAGAGAGAGAGAGGGATAGAGCGTGGGAGAGAGATAGAGGACATGAGAGAGAGAGGGACTTGAGAGAGAGAGGGAGAGGTGGTGGGAGGGACATGCTTGAGAGAGAGGAAGAGGGAGAGGGAGAGAGAGAGGGAGTGAGAGATGGATGGAGTCACTATGAGAGGGAGAGGGTGTAGGAGGGGGAGAATTGACAAAGAGGGAGAAGAAGATGGGGTAGGATAGAGATACTTGAGAGAGAGAAAGAGGGAGATAGGGTGGGAAGGAGAGACATTAGAGAGAGGGAGAGATAAAAAGTGGGAGAGAGATAGAGGGAGTGAGAGAGAGAGGGAGAGAGACAAAGTGGGAGAGAGAGAGAGAGGGAGTGGGGGAGAGAGAGAGAGGGAGAGACATAGAG